>WEIT01018268.1:258046-273595 GCA_013389985.1 Dryoscopus gambensis
GGCCTCTCGGGGCTCCCCGGGCAGCGCCGGCCGGCTCGGGACCAACCTCTCCCTCCCCACCTTCCCGGTGGTTCCCGGCTGCCTGCTCCGGCCAGCGCCGCTGACCACCGTGGGCGGTGGTGGTGACCAGCTGCCTGGCCAGGGGGTGCTTCCAGGCAGGGGTGACCGGTCACTTCGTCCTGGGAGCGCTCCCCAGGGGCTGAGAACTGACCGCCCCCTCATGGGGACACCTCCCAGAGGTGATAACTGGTTGTGAGGTGCTGGGCGCTCCTTCCCGGCAGTGATAAGTGGTTGCCTGGCCAGCGGCACATTTTCCAGGTGGCTGTAACTTGTGCGTGGTTCCCCCTCATCCCTGGCAACAGCCTGTGGCAGTTTAATTTTTTAGGGAAGCTGTGGGACTTCCAAACGGAATTCAACATTGAGTAAAGTAAGAAAGTGCCAACCAAGGTTCTTATCATGGAGCTGTGTGCTTTTCTCATGTTTTCCTCAGAAAAGCCATCTGGACTCTTTTCACTGGGAAGCTGTTGTTTGGGTGGATCCCTGTGGCATCCTTCATGGCCTTCAGGCTTCCTTGCTGCTGATGCTCCTCATCAATTCCTTATATCCTGTCCCAAGACCCTTCGAAAAGTAGCATCAACTCAGTTCCCTGAGCTGGAACTGAGCATGGGGTTGTACCTGGTTGTTCATCTTTCAGTTTCCTTATTACTCTTGTGCACAGTTTGGTTCTAAGAGTTGTTCCTATTTGTTTTCAAACTCTTTAATCTCTCTGAGGTGATCATCTCATGTAGCCTCAAAACTTAAATCCTACAATATACACACAGGTGTAAAATCTTTTAATTCTTGCTGCTACTGTATCCCTTCAGCCCTGATCAGGTGTTGGCTGCACAGACACACGGGGAAGGTGACTTGCACTGTTTTCCCTTTCATGAATTGCACCTTCATCCTGAACTTGCTGGTTTCTCTCTGCCCTCCCCTGGGACGCTTGGGACACCTCTTTCCTAGCTGGGCATCCTCAAGTCTGAGAACCCCGTGCTCCCAGCAGACAGTTCTTTCTCTATGCAGCAGCTGTGTTACTTGGAAATAATTTTAGGCCTTGACTGTCCTTCTGGTTCCTATCAAACACCATCCTGGCTCTCCCTCTCTGAAATGAGGTCCACTGGCAGTAGAGCTCTCCTTCCTCTTGCTCCTGTAGCGATACTGAGCTACACCATGGCCACTGTCTGTAAAGCAGCTCTTTGAGCAATATCCAAGGTCCTGTGTGTAGTTTAGGACACAGTTAAGGACATCCTGTGGCCTTGGGCTTGCATGTGGCACCTTGAACTTGGCCTTGGCATAGGGCTGGTGACACTCTGGAGAGTTATTTGGATGTGAACGTTGTGATTTCCTCTCTTCTGTGCTTGCAGCACAACCTGCAGTGGTCCTTGTGGCACATCACACCCACTTCATGGTTTTGGAATCTCCATCCACAGGGATTCTGTGATGGAGCAGAACCAGCTCTTTCAGCAGCTGCGATTTTGGGCTGCCCAGATCTTTATCTTCCTGGGGGCTTCACACCTGAGGCCCAGTGACTCTGACTCCTGCACAGATTCTGAGAAGCCAAGTCATTATTGGCTTATAACACCATTAGGGTCCCAACTTTTGGGTTTCCATCTCTTTCTTGGCCTGGTAGCTCCTGTACAAAGGTGTGTGTGTGTTTCATCTCTGTGGTTCCCTCCCGCCCTGTTCTCTGTGCAGCTGCTTGTCCAGCTGTTCACTTCCTCCTTTGTTTTTCTAAAACCTGCTATGTTCTCCTGAAGACAGAGCTCCTTCAGGCTGATCCATGATGTCCAGGGCCTTTTCCTCAGCTGCTGGTGTTTTTGAAAGCACTGCTTGAGGAGTAGGTGGTGACAGAGTCGTGGATGTCTGGATCTGAGGTTCTGGTGACTGTTTGCAGTGAATCTCTTGGGCATCACAGGATCTCCTCCTTTTGGAGACAGCAGTATGGAATGAAAGGAGGAACGTGATTGCTTCCAGCAGCCTCTCGCTGTGTGGGGGTTGAGCCAGGGGCAGTAGCTTTGTTTAGCAGGGCTCTGTCAGCTCAGACACTTGCAGAGCTGCTCTGTTCTGTCTCACTGCAGGTGACCGAAAGCTTCCTCAGCAAAGAAGTCACCTGTGTGGTGTCCAGCAACAGAGAGGCCAAGCGAGGCCAGGCCAGGACTCGGGAGGAGAAGCAGAGCAGCCCAACTTCAGAAGGCACAAAATCCATGAGCTCGGTGCCTGCTGCCCCCAAAGGGAACCCAACCAGACCTCGCCAGAAGCCACCACCCACTGTAAGAGCTACAAAGGTTTTGTAGGGGTCTGTAGGGTAGAATCTGGGGCCAGTTTTGGAAGGTGAAGTTCTTCCTGCTCTGAGCAAATACTCTGTGTGGTTTTTTCCCTGGCTGCTCCTATACATACTCATGTTCCTTGTGCCTGCCATCATTGTCTACTCAAATGTGCATGTCACAGCTTTGGGCTGTAATCAAGGAAATCTGCTGGAATGGCAGAGGAGGTGGAGGCCTTGGCTGGCTTCCTCAGGGAACAGGCAGAGGTGTGGTGAGAAAAGCCAGAGAAATGTAGACCAGAGAAAACCACTGCAGTCTCTGGGTACTCACAGACACGGGGCAAGGCCCCTGTACCCTGGGAGGAGATCCATGAGGGCCTTCTGCAGGAAGGGGCTTCTCCTGGTCCCCTGTGCCGTGGGAGCTGGGCGTTCTGCTCACAGATGCTTGTGGCTGAACTCCAGCATGCCACTTTGAATGTGGTGTCTGCTGGAAGCTGGGACTGGGGAAAGGCAGCTGCCCCAGTCCAGGCCTGGAGGATCTCTGCCAGCTGGAGCTGAACCACCTGCAGTGGGAAACTTGAGCTGCAGAGGTTTCTCCCAGTTTTTGTCCCCTGTCCTGGCTCCCAGCACTGTCCCCTTGTCTTACAAAGAGTTGAACTGATCTGCTGAGACTGCTGGCTTGAAAGTAAGGCTTGGTTTCCAGGATGTTCCTAGCCCTGGCCAGCATGTTGGGATGCCTGGAGAACAGGGGGCTCAGGGGGACCTGATCTGTCCACAACTCCCTGACAGGAGATTGTAGCCAGATGGGGCTTGGTTGCTTCTCCCAGGTAACCAGTGACAGGACAAGAGGAAACAGCCTCAAGTTGTGCTGGGCAGGTTTAGATTGGGTGTTAGGGAAAACTCCTTCATGGAAGGGGTTGTCCAGCCCTGGCACAGGCTGCCCAGGGCAGTGTTGGAGTCCCCATCCCTGGAGGGATTTAAAAACCATGTGGATTTAAAAACCACTGGGGATGTGGGTCAGTGGTGACATTGGCCGTGCTGGGGAAGGGTTGGACTTGATGACCTTACAGGGCTTTTCCAGCCTGAACAATTCCATGATGCAGCAGGCAATTTCCAAGCTAAATTGCTGCTTCCTCTTGGCTCACTCTGGAGCCTTCATTTCACTGCTGGTCGATAATTCCCGGCCTTGGCTGGTGCTGGTGGTGCAGAGTGAGTGGTGCTCTCTGCGGTTTGTGTTCCCTGGAAAGGCTCTCTCCAGATGAGAGAGATGAGCCCAGCAGAGTGTGGGGATCCCCGGGGATCGCTGCTCTCCAGCTCTTTGCCATGGCCTGTCCACGTCTCCTCTCTCCGCAGGCGCTGCTGAGCCGGGGGAAGGAGCTGCTGCACAAGGCCATGAAGAACCAGGTGAGCAGCCTTGGACGGGCTCTGCTGGGGCTGGGCGTGCTCAGAGTTCTGCTGAGCAGAGCACAACCAGTGCCAGCCCTCCTGCAGAGCCCCTGCCCTGCTGACAGAGCAGATCCTGGGGCTGGGAAAGGCACGAAGCCGTTGCCTGTGGCCTGCAGAATGTTGTGTAGTGCTCCTGGTCACTGCTGTTTGTGGAACTGTGTGATCCAATGCTGTACCTCTAAGGCCTGTCCCAGCCATCTGGGTGCTCAACATGAGAGAATTATGAACTCAAGGCCTGTTGTAAGATGTGATTTTAGCCTAAGAAGAGCTAAAGCAATGTAGCTGGGGCAAAAGGCTCCCCTGCAGTCTGTTCCCTGAGGTCACAAGTGGCCAGATAAATCTCAGTGCCCACTTAAAAGCTCATGCTGAAGCAGGGATTAAACATTTGCCCAAGATGCTGCTGTTATTTGGGGATAGATAAAGCAGGAGTTCGATCCTTTTCTGCTGTGCCCTGATTTCAATAACAGCCACGCAGTGGTCTGTCAGCTGGGCTGCAGGAAGGGCTCTGAGCTCGGTTTCGAGCTGCACGTGGCCCTGCTTTGAGCTGTGCTTTGCCAAACCTCTCTGTACAGGACTCCTGCAGTGGCAGCAGCATCCTCGCCAACGCTCGCCTGTGGGGAGTCCAGATCCTGCATGTGGATGGTATCCTTCGCTGTGGGGTGCAGTGAGGCTGCTGGTAATGAGGGATTTTGGAGACAGGTGGAGCAGAAATGATGTAAGGAGAGTAGAACAGAAGGAAGAAATTGCAAGCAAATATCCTGGAGTGGTGCCATCCTGGCCGAGGCCAGGTCCGCCCTCGAACACCAGATTTATTTGTGTGTACAGAACGTGCCACTGCCACATTTGCAGCAGCAAACACAGGGTACACTGAAATGTGCTGAAGGTGGAACATTAGGAAATGTCAATATCTTGGTCAGCACCTCAATTTGTTCCAGAAAGACCATTTTTACTAATTAACCTGGAAATACAGATCATGATAAGGGCAGGATTTGGTTGGGTTTAATTAGGAAGTGCTGGTGTTTGAGGACCTCTGCTGGAAGGCACCTCCCGTCCCCATGATGGATGGGGAGGGGGTGATGGGAAAGACAGATGGTGGAACTCTGATACTAATAATAGGTCTGGAGTAAGAGGTTCCTGAGTGTCCGATGACAGTGACATACAGCTGTGGCTGAGCCTGTCTGGATCATGTCCCTGGGCTCTGCTCGGCCTGCGGGGCTGCCGGACCTGGGGCTCTGCTCTGTGAGCTGCAGAGCTCCTGCCAGTGTCTCCTTCCTGCAGAGCCCCAGCAGCCTCCAGCTCTGCTACAGAGCGAACAGGGGGGCTGTCCCTCAGAATGTTTTCTTGGTTTCATCTTGGACCATTCCCAGGGGGTGATGCTCTCCCAGGGGCTGCAGGCTCCGGCTGCTCCCGGTGCCACAGGGGGTGCGCTGCAGTCTGGAGGAGAACAGCTCCCTGCCCTGGCTGAGCTTTGGCTCTTTGACATCCCACCTGCACAGAAATGTTGGCCTATGCCCAGCAGCTGCTGCGAGCCATCTCAGGAGCAAGGAAGCAGTGCCAGAAGACAGAGGTAACAACTTAACTGATTTCAGAAGTTCAGTGTCCCTGGGTAGCTTTGAACAGTTCTTGTAGCAGCTTCAGTGCCAGTGGGCTGGTCAGGGGGTTGCTGGATCCCATCCAGTGCTGGGCAATCTGGTGCTTCTCTTAGTGATGGAGATGACAAAATTCAAAGAATTCTTCCTTTCATAAAGTTGGGGGTAAATCCAGATGAGGATGAGGCGGCTGTTGATAAGTATCAGCATCCATAGCACAGCTAATACTGACTTTGACCCTAAGGGACTAAGGCTCATGGTTTAACCCCAGATGGCAACTCAGCCCCACACAGGCACCTTCTGATCACCTGGGATGGGGAGAAATCTGGGAGAGAAAAAGTGAGAAAGCTCATGAATTGAGATAAAGATGATTTAGTAGGGAAAGCAAAAACCACACACACAAGCAAAGCGAAGTGAGAAGATGATGTGGCTGGTACAGTGGCTCACCAAAGGATTGGTTAATGCACTGGAGAGGTCAGGGGGAAGCTGGGATGTAAGGACAGGGCGTGGCAGCCTTTATGTTGTATTTAAACTAACCCTGGGGGACTTGGGAGACAAAATGAGAGGAGATGCTATGGGTGGTACAGGAGGTCTGAAGTGGTGGGTGAGGCTGCTGCTGCTCTGGGATCAGTAACTACAGCTCTGCTTGTCTTGCTCCCATGCTTAATATGTCCCTTTTTCCTCTAGGTGAAATGCCCTGCTTCCAGATCCAAAATTCACAAAGGTAGGCCTGGAAGTTGTGCTGCTGTTTATGCTCAGATGTGGAGCTGCTTGGAGAAGCCTCTTTTAGAATTTGAAATACATCAAAACCTTTGGCAATCCCAAAATATGCCAACTCTTTGAGCAGTTCCCCTTGAAGGGGTTCTGTTGCTCTTTGTTGGAGTCTGGCTGCAGGGGCGTTCCACAGCTGAGGACCTTTGATTTCACACTGTGTTTAAAAATCCTAAAAATCCTTTGCTGCCAGCTCCCAGAATCCCAAGGCACCTGAGAACTGTGCTGCTGCTCAGTGAATCCAGCAGCTTAAAGGAGGTTTTGAGGAATAATGCATCCTGCAGAGGAGAGCGTGTTCCTCCCAGCCCACTCACTTCTGTTGGGCTGAGATGTGCTGCTGAGACACCGATCCAGGGATAGCGCTTCCCAGGGAGGGGGGAGCAGCCAGGTTCTCATCTGCAATTAGACAAGAGCCAATTGTGGTGCTGAAATTGGCACTGGTGACGTCAGTTGATCTGTGACTTGTTTGACTCCGCGCGTCGGAGAGCGAACGCTTGCGAAGGGTTTGGAGCAGACTCCAGCCTGGATTGTGTGTGAGACGCCTGGGAGTTATTTCCCAGTTTGGGGTGGGGGGGAAGGTGCTGAAGAAAGGCTCGAGAAGCTGTTGGATGAGGCAGATTGTGGCTCTGAGCTCTGAGCTGGGCACTCTCTGAGCCCGGCCTGGGGTCTCACAGTGACATCGGAGCCGTTTGTCACTGCCGGCATCGCTCGGGACCTGGGCACCCATCTGAGCTGGATCTGGGGCCTGCACGTGGCCTCTCTCTGGGAAGTGCTGAGCATTTGGCAGTGTTTACATGGAAAAAACTTGATCCTGTACTGAAATAGCTGCTTCAGTGACGTCGCAGCACATTTGAGGCAAGCGGAGGGTGAGGCTGGTGAGGACAGGTGGGCTCAGCCTTTCTGGGGAAGGAGGGTGAAATATCTTTGGAAAAAATAGCATTGAGTGCCAGGATTGCAAGAAAACTAAACTCCTCGCCCTTCAGAGGCCATGAGGGAGGCAGGAGAGGCTTGGTTTCAGGGTCAGGCAGATGCCCTGTGGGAACACCTTGGTGTTTATTTGTTTCTTAGCCAGATCAGGACTCAGGTTTCCAAGGTGAGGGTAATGTGAGTGGAACGTACCTGCAGGACAGGAGGGACCTCGGAGCCTCCCCTCCCAGCCTGGCTCTGGAAACCTTTTCCCTCAATGCACTGCTGAGACTCTTCTGCTCCCTTCATCTATTTTATATCTCTGCAGGAAGCAAAGCTGCTGTTTGCCCTCCTCGGGAGCTGAGTAGAGGCCAGACACTGCTCTCGAGTAGTGTCCTGGTGCCAGGCTTGGCTGGGCAGCACCTTGGTTTGTCTCCAGCAGCTCTTGCTGCTTTGACATCCCGGCCTGAGCCAGGTTCTGCACTTCATGCTCTTGAGGCAGGGTGAATGGAGGAAAAGGTGCTGGAAGTCAATGCAGAGCTCTGAGCCTGTGCAGCAGCTGCTGCAGTTCCTGAGCTCCCTCCTCATCCTCAGTGGCACGTTGTGCGGGGATTTGTGTGGCAGTTCTTGAGATTGCAGTCAGAAGGCTCGGGGTTAGGCCAGTGGCAGTAAGACTGAGGAGGCATTAAAGGTGTGAGGGGACGGCTGAATACTCTTTCAAATGTGGAAGTGTCCCATGGTTGGGCTGCCTGGGCTTTGGTCACCCCACTGCACACTTGGGGCGAGGGCTGTTGAAGATAACCTAAAGAGCTGTTTTGGCTGTGCTTGGCCACCACTTGGCATTCACCAGTGCCAGAAGTTCTGATGCATTCAGCTCTGGAGCCCAATTCTGTTGGGGAATGAGTGACTAAGTAGGAAATTTGGCCAGGAAAACTTCTAACCAGGTTTCTCTCTGGCAGGAAAATTGAAGCCCCCTTTTCTGAAGGTTGAAGACCAGAGCAGGTAAATGAGACCTTTCTAAATATCCAGTCTTAAACCTCAGGGTCTCTCCTTCACGCGTTTCATTCCCAGTGACTGTTCTGCCCATGAGGCAGAGCCTGGCTTCTGTGCAGAGCCTGTTCCACACTGGGAAGTTGACTCTCTCCTAGAGGGAGGCAGATGGAATTTAGAGAAACAATCCAGGTGTCTTGTGTGTCAGAGACAAAAAAGGTGTTAAACGAGACTTGACAGCAGTTTCCTTCCTTGCTCGGATTCCGTGTGATCCTCAGCAGGTCACTTAATCCACCCGAGCCCTCGGCAGTGAGGAGTGAGATTGAAGCACGGGAGGTCAGGGCCTGTAACTTGATGACAGCCTTGGGCACAGGGGACCTGATCCCTGTGGTGTTTCTGAGGAGTCTGTAACTCTACCAGCATCCACAGGGCCAATTAATTATTCCAAAGGCAACATTTAAGGCAGCTCAGAGTCAAATACTTGGGTTTACATGCTGCATGCAATGACATGTGAGGGGAGAGACGTGGCCTGGGAACCAAAACCTTCCTGTGCTGTGGGGTAGCTGGAAATACTGCAGTGCAGTGCCCTGGGGCAAAAGGTGGGGCTTGGGCTGAGCGGGCAGACTTGCCTTCTAGCCAAAAGATGCTCCACTGGCGCTGTTACTGGGAACTGGGTTTAACACTTCCAGTGAGAAATGGGAACTCTGGCACAGCCACAGGAGAGCATTGGGCAGCATCTCCTCATAAATGAGGTGGCACCTTGAGCCCCTCTGCAGGAGGGACAGCTCTGAACCCTTGCCAGCACTGCCGCAAGGCCGATGTCCTGATCCACTGCTTTCAGGCAGTTCCGGCCCTTCCATCACCAGTTCCAAAGCTTTCCCGACCTCAACTTCCTGGCACCCAAAAGCTCCAGCCCATTTGAGCCTCTGAGAAGCCTCTCCAATTCCTGCCAAGCCAGGTAGGCTGTAGCTCCTTCTGTGCAAGTGTTTAACCCCACTCCTGCTCGCTGCTGGTTCCTGGGATCTGGGAACCACCTGCCTTCGGATGAGGGCACAAGGAGCCCTGTCCTGGGTCCCTGGGGGTGCTGCCAGGCACGGTGAGCCCTGTGCTGTGCCTTGCAGGGGTGCTGAGGGCTGTGCCCTGCACAGCGCCGAGGGGAAGAGCCCCCGCTCCACACCCATCACCGTGCCCAGGAAAAGGAGGGGCTTTTGTGAGTGCTGCCAAGAGACCTTTGAAGAGCTGCAGAAGGTAAAGGTTTCCCTGGGACCTGATTCCTTGCAAGAGTTATGGGGGGCACTCAGAGGCTTTGTTAATCGTGTCATACCCTTTAGCACCGTGAACTCCTTCGGGAGGAGTTGCTGTATCCAGCAGGAGCTGCCTCTGAGGTGGGAACATGGTACATCTGTGTGCCCAGAGCAGCAGGTCAGAGCACAGTGGGTCTGAGGGTTGGAGCACAACATGCTCATCTCTTAGGGAGAGCCTCAAGGATCATCCTGTTACAGGATCCATAAGGTGAAGAGGCTGTTCATGGCAGCCATGGGGCACAGGATTGAAAAGGTGGGAGGAGGTTTTTTATCTCCTGGAAGGTGCCAAGCAAGGGGGCTTCCAGAGCCCAGCTGTGAGTGCCAGACAGTGGTGGTGGAGTCTGTGTCCTGCTGCTGGGGAGGCTGTGGGCTGCCCTTGGATCCAGACACAGCCTCCTCATCAGCAGGAGCTGGGAACAGGACACTCTGTCTGTGTGTGTCTGTGTGTGTCTGTGTGTGTCTGTGTGTGTCTGTGTGTGTCTGTGTGTGTCTGTGTGTGTCTGTGTGTGTGTGTTCCCAATCCTGCTGCCAGACATTGGCCCTGTCCTTCTACCCTCTGGTCTGTTAGGCTGTGGGAAGTGCCTGGTACTGCAAATTCCCCTCCTGGCAAAGCTTTAAGTATTGTTAAAGGGCCTCTGCCACCTTCCAGCATCTCCAGAGCCCCCAGCACCAGCGGTTTGCCCAGGACAACTCCCAGTACCTCCCTGTGGATCGTGTCATCTCCCAGCTCACCAGCAGCTTTGTGGAGTGGTCAGCCAGGTAAGTCTGGGAACCTGGGAACTCGTGGAGCCCAAAGGCACCTCCATGGAATGGGGTCCCTGTGCCAGGAGTCAGAGGCTGAAGCAGGACCAGCTTGGCACCTGCTGGGCAAAGCTTAGACAAACCATGGGAGATGTTCCTGCATTTCCATGGGTTTTCTTCTTCAGGGAACTCCCCTTGGACTCCTAAACTAGAAAGGGCAGCTGAGCCCACCTCTTCTGTCCCTGTGTTTGACTCAAACCCTGCTGCTCTGTAGCCCCCCTGTGCCTGGGCTCTGGGGTGAGGAGGCTCCTTGTGCTGCCCATCTCTGCCAACAGCAGAGTCATTCTGAGCCTCACCAGGCTAAAATTCCTTCCCTGCTCCCGAGCACGGGCTGCAAACACCCTGCACTTGCAGGAGAGGCCTGGTCTCCCTGGGGAAGGGCGTTCCTGGGGCTGGGTGAGCATTAACTGATGGTTCCTCTCAGGGTGCCCTGGTCCTGCCTGGCAGATGAGCGTGGAGTGCCTCAAGCACACAGCACTGGAGGAATCAAGCTGCTGCCAGCAGAGCTGGGCAAGGAAGGGGAGCAGCCTGAGCAGAGTGCTGTGGAACTGGTAGTGGATCCAGAGCTGGATCGTGGCCTGAAGACCAAGGGATGTTCCCCCTGCCTGCCCAGGGACAGAGTCAGAGATCCCAGAGAAGGAGGGCAGTTGTCAAAGCACGGCTCCCTGGGGCCGCCCGGGGCAGCAGGGCTCAGCAGAGGGGTCTGTGCTGCCCATGGCACCATGGGGGAGGCTGGGCTGGGGGCTTCAGGCTTAGGCTTGGCTCCCAAGCTGGGCTGGGGGCCTCATGCAGCACCCGCTCCTGTCAGAGAGGCAATGGATTCTTCATCTGAGCCTCACACGCAGCCTGGGTCTGTCAGCCGCCCTCCCCAGGCACTGCCTGCCTCCAGGAAGCGCCAGCTGTTCTCCAGACAGAGCTCCCAGGTGGGAAAGAGGCCCAGGCTGGAGCTGGGCTTTGGCCTCTCTCCTGTGGGTGAGCAGATGGAGCCAGTGGGTGGTGGGCTGGGGGCACAGGGCGCAGGGCAGGTGTCTGAGCCAGGCCTGCCCCTGGGCACAGAGCTGTCCAACAGACCTCACAGCTCCCTTGCTTTGGATCTGCCCCCGTGTGGGAGCCCTGGGGACCCTGTATCCCAGCCGGGATCCCCGGGAGCTGCGGCTGCAGGTTTGGATCCTGGGGAGGCAGCTGCAGCCAGCACTGTCAGCGAGCGTGGCTCGAGCAGGGAGAGATCCCGAGGGGAGCAGCTCGGAGGGGACAGTGACAACACACCCAGGACTGGGAACAGGCCTGGTCTGGAGAGCACAGTGAGCAGGACCAGCTGCCCTGCTGGCTGCCTGCCCTCTCCCACACTGCCCGTGGCTGAAGCCAGATGTTGCCGCTCACTCTGTGTCAGGGCAGCAGAAGAAACAGCCCCCGGAGCTCCCGACGTCCCCGGGCAGGGCACAGAGCGGGCGCCGAGCCCCAGCCTCCTCCCGCCTGCTCCCCAGAGCCCAGGGGCTGCTCACGGCTTCAGCAGGAGCTCCTCGGAGTCAGACTGGGATGTGCAGCTGCTCCCCAGCCTCACGGGTGTCCAGGGCCGCAGCACTGTGGCTGTGGACGGGGACTTGCTGCAGCAGACACACGGCAGGGTGAGGGACAGCGGGTACGAGTCTCAGCTCTGCTCAGTGCTGAAGGAGTCGGAGCTGGCCTGGGCAGGCCGAGAGGACAAGAACTGCAGGAACTGCTGCACAGAGACCAGAGGAGCCTCTTTCCCCATATTTGGGACATTGTTTGGCAGCTAAAACCACCTCCAGGCTGCTCTCTGGACCCTCGGCAGGAGCTGAGAAGGGATTTACCAAGGTACCCTCTGTATCAGGACCAGGAGGCACATCCAGGAGTGAGGACAGTGCCAGCAGCCTGGGCAGCTCTCCCGTTGGGAACTGATGGGGATGCAGTGGCTCCGCTGTCCTTGGCTGTGATCACGGCTGGGATTTTCCCTCCTCTCTGCTGGCCCCGTTTAGAGCCAGCAGCTTCCTATGACTCCTCACAGGCTGCTGACCCCGTGGTGCCTCTGGAAGTCTCTCTTCAGCAGGAATGTGCTCTTTGCCCTTCCAGAAGGGGAGCAGGGCCTGTTCCTCCTCTCACGTGGTCCCCAGAGCTGCAAAGACTGGGGAGAGGAGTGTCGTGGGGGTGAGATTTGTGCTCCTCATGTGGTTTGCGGGTTGTCTTTGAGTATTTTCAGGTGGTTTTAACTTGTTTGGGGTTTTTTACAAGCTTATTAACTTTGAAATAAAATGGAGGGATGAGATCCTGCTCTGCCTCGCTGTAGGTGGAATGTGTCTGGGGGCAGGAGCACAGCAGCAGGGGTTGGGTGGAGGAAGCTTTGCTGGAAGGGGTCTGTGGGTAATGGGCACCACAATGAAGGGGACACAGTGGTTTGTCCAGCCCCAGAACATCACCCTGTCCATGGTTTGCCAGAGAAGCATGGTCAGCAGGCACTGGGAAGCTGTGGTACCCAGTGCAGGGGTGGTGCCCAGTAAGAAGGGATGTGGAGAAACTGGGGAGCAGCTGGTAGAAGCCTGTTGACCTCTCCTGGGCTTGGGGCTGAGGGTTGGAGATCAGGGATGGGCCAGGCTGGCTAAGAGGATGTTCTGGAGTGTCTAAAAGCAGCCCTTGGCTTCTTGAAGGGCAGTGCCAAGCAGAATGGAGCCAACCCTCCAGGGGTGCCAGGTGCCAGCCTGCTGCCAGGGGCAGGTTGGGAAAATGAAAGGCTCAGGGCCCAGGAGGGTGGGACAGCCCTGGGCCCAGCACCCAGAGGAGTGGGGTCTGTCTGTCCTCAGAGATGCTCAGTCCCTGAGTGAAGGACAACAGTCCCTCCTCCACTCCAGGCTCAGAGGGAAGGCTTGAAGTGGGATCATGTAGTGGGAGCAGGGACTTGGGACACACGGGGCTTGAGAGGTTCCTCCTGAGCTAAATCCTTCTCCAGTGCAACAGCCAAACTCCAGCTCTTTACCTGCTGCAGCCCCTGAAGGAAGGGCTGATCAAAACTGCAGCAGGAGCTGAACCCCACTGGGCTCGGGGCTCTGCTGTGGAGATGTCCCTGCAGCCACAGGCTGTCCTAGCAGGGAGGTAATCCCTGGGAGAGAGGGGCTTGGGGCACCAACCAGCCACTGTCCTGGTGTGCTCGGCCTCCTGGAGGGAGTGACCAGCTCTGTGCCCCTCAGAGAGCAGAGGGTGCCCTAAGGACACAGGAATGCCCTTCCAGGCCCTTGGCTGTGTGAGCAGAGCTCCAGGGTGTCCCCTGTGGAGACTGGGATACCTCATGGGGGTGAGCTGACCTGGGAGATCAGCCCTGGGGGGACAGCAGTTGTCCTTCACCAAGCCTGGGAGGGGAGAGGGACCCCCAAGTGCCAGCTGCCCCCTCCTCGTGCTGACACTGTGGGGTCTCTCCTCTGGGGGACTGAAGCAGCTGCTTCCTGGCCCCTTGGGGACCCTGTAGGCCTTGGATCAGATGTTCCGGCTGCAGATACAGAATCTTGGAATGCTTTGGGTTGGAAGGGACCTTAAAGATCATCCATTTCCAACCCCCTGTCTGGGGCAGGGACACCTTCCCCTATAACAGGTGCTCCCTGATGTCGATCGACCCTGGCTGAGCACCCCTTTGTCCCTGTGGTGCTGAGGATCACCAGGAGGGCACTGAGAGGGACTCTGCCCCTCGGGCTGGCAGGCTCAGAGCTCCTGAGGAGCCAAGCAGGTGCTGGATCGGCTCTGCTGTGCCCGATGCTGCAGTTCCTCCCCTCGCTGGGTGGAGGAAGAGGAAGGTCTGAGGGCAGCAGGTCCCAGTTTGGAAGCCCTGTGTGCCCCAGTGCTGCCGTGGAGGGAGGTGGGGCTGATCCAGGCTGATCTGCCTCGAAAGGAGCCTTTGCCAGCCGGGAGCCCCTGGGTGTGGCTGAGAAGGCTCTTCCTGGAGCCTGTTCTGTGTGTGAGTACCCCTCCATCGCTCGTTCTGGGGGGGCTGGGGGGGCTTTGAGCCCCCCAGTCTGAGCACGACCCTCAGCACATTCTCTGCTCCAACCAGGCCAGGATGCACCTGCCCCTCAGGGGTCGGTTCCTGACGGCTCTGCCAGCGCCAGGGGCAACGGGCTGAGCTGCAGAGGGATTTGTTGGAGTACTAACACAAACTGGATAAAAAAGGTCCTGGAGAAGGGTTAGGGATGTGAACTTGGGGTTCAGGACCCCGTTTGCTCTTTTGGGGCAGCTCCAGCGCCTTCCCAGGGCAGCTGGCCTTCGGGATGAGCTGCGGCCACTGAAGCACCTGCACCCTCCCCACTGGGAGCACGTGGTGACTGTTTCACCCCGTCCCCTGGTCAGACACAGGCGGAGGTTGCCCATTGCCCTCCACAGGGAGCCCGAGGATGGCCCTGGACACCTTCAGCAGGAAGAGCTGGGGCTGGTGGTCTCCAGGCCTCTGTCCCCCCCTCAGTCCTGAGGGAAGAGTCCCCTCTGTGCTGGCTGGTGCATCCATCCCCTGGGGCTGGAGCTCTGTGCCCACCAGGACAGCCCCTCTTGGGTGTGCCTGGGGCTGTGCTGCCTCTCCCCATGAACTGTGTCACCCCCCAGGCTGCTCTCCCTGCTCCAGCTGCAATAAACAGGAACTTACTGGGGCATGTCTCCCTAAAATTGTTCCATTACCACCAGGAGGGAACGCAGCCTCGCACCATCCCCCAAAATCAGAGCAGAGAGGGACTCCTGGTTCTGGTGCTTCCTGAGAGTGGGGACATCCCAGACCCCCTGGGTGCCATCACCCACCCACTGGGGACGGTCCAGAATCACCCCATGTCCCCAGTGCTGTGGGCACCAGCACTCCCTGCCTTCATCCCCTTGGAACCCCGGCTCCATCCAGAGCCAGGCTCCCACAGCTACCACCAGCCCTGGGACCAGTCAGGGGCTTAGTTCCAGCTGGGAGGGTGGTGCTGGGTGGGGGCTTCGGTCCCAGCTGGGGGGCTCTGATAGTGGCTGTGGGTACTGGTGCTGGTTGGAAGCTCTGGGACTGGCTGGGAACAAGCTGGGGACTGGGGACTAGTCGGGGACTGGGGGCTAGTCGGGGACTCGGTACCAGCTATGGGGAACTCGGTACAGGCCAGCTGGAGGCCCTGCACTGCCTGGGGAGCCTGGTACTGGTTTGGGGAGGGTTTGATACTGGCTGGAGGGGCCGGTACTGGTGTGGGGGTCCTGCACTGGCTGGGGGAGGGCAGCAGTGGCTGATGGGGTTTGATTCTGGCTCAGGGTTCCAGACCTCAGTCCCAGGTCCAGTATTGACTCAGGAGGTCCATTATTGACTGGGGGGTGCCCGTACTGGTGTTCTGTGCTGGCGGGTGCGGGGAGACACGGTCTGGTGCTGGCTGGGAGGGGTCTGGCACTGCCTGCTCCACTCCAGTCCCTGCTGCCGCGGGGTGCCCAGTGC
>WEIT01018268.1:292005-321232 GCA_013389985.1 Dryoscopus gambensis
GCTCGCAGCGGGGCAGCGGCACCCGCGCAGCGCCCGGCCCGGCCCCCGGCCAAAGGCAGAGCCGCGGAGCAGAGGCTGCCGAGTTAAACCGGCAGCTGACAAAGGGAAGGTTTGTTTCCCCATTTCCTGAGGTTTTTCTTCCTAGTCCTTGAGAATTTAAACTCCCAGCTAGAATGAGCAGTTTGTTGAAGCAGGTTTGGGGTCTCTCAAGGTCCTGGCTCTCCCCTCGGGGATATCGGCGGTGCCGCAGCCTCCGGGTCGGAGGAGTTTATGTAACTCTCTCCTCACTCTGCTCTGGCTATGACACTTTCTTCACAAGGATCTTCCCCTTCCCTCACTGGATATCAAAATACTCAAAATGACTAAATTTGAGCGCTGCAGAGCATCCTGATGCACAGTTTTGTTAAAAACCCAGCAGGCTCCTTATGCTGCTCCATCCAGCTGGTCAGCAAGGGAAGGCGAGAGGGGAAAAGAAACCAGATTTCAGAGCCAACGATTAAACCAGGATTCAATTTCACACAATCACAGAATCATGAAGGTTCGAAAAGACTTTTGAGACCATCAAGTCCAACCTTGGGCCCTTGTCACCCAGAGCAGAGCACTGAGTGCCACGTCCAGTCCCTGAATGACACCCGCCTGAGCCACAGACTGTCCCCCCTCCTCTGTGCACAGGGGACAAGTCCCCAGGGACAGTGTGACCTCTTGGACACACTGCCAGGGGAAGCTCTGGGGCGCCGTGGAAATCCCACATTCTGGGTGAGCCAAGGGATAAGGCTCTCCCACTTTCTCTCTCTTTCACCACAAACTTCTGTCCTTGAGGGTGAGGTGGTTATTTTATACCTGCAGAGCACCGTGCTCCCAGCCTGCCCAGCAGCCTCCGGGTGCTCCTGGCAGCAAGAACCTGCACCAGGCAGGGGGACACTGCTGGGCATCACCCCCTGGGCTCACCCTCTGCACCTCTCTCCCTGTATTTCCCTCAATAAACTCACTTCCTCTGTGATACAATCGCAGCTGGGTTTGTAAAGCAGAAGGTTCTTACCCCTGCCAGGCTCCTGTCCCTGTGTGTCCCCAGGTGCTGTCCCCTGGCACCTGCCCAGCCCCGCTCCCAAACTCCTCACTCACAGCAATTCTTACCTGTCTGCAGCAGCAGCACTTCTGGTCACCACCTCTTCCTGGCACTGGAAGGGTCCCAAACTTCTCACTAACTCACTTGAAGGCAGCAGCACCTGCAGGAGAGCTGGAGATTATTATATTACATATATTATAAAGATATAAGATACATAAGATCATAAAAATCAGACTGGTTTGGGTTGAAAAGACCTTTTTAAAGCCCACCCAGTGCCACCCCCTGCCATGGGCAGGGACACCTTCCACCATCCCAGCCTGCTCCAAGCCCTGTCCAGCCTGGCCTGGGGCACTGCCAGGGATCCAGGGGCAGCCACAGCTGCTCTGGGCACCCTGTGCCAGGGCCTCCCCACCCTCACAGCGGGGAATTCCTTCCCAGTATCCCATCTAACCCTGCCCTCTGGCAGTGGGAAGCTGTTCTCCCTTGCCCTGGCACTCCAGGCCCTTCTCACTCAGGCCCTGGTGTGTTACCAAAGCTGTTTGCGGTACAGAACAGGCTTTTTTAAAAGTTTGCTGATCATGGTTTTTCAGGTTATTTCAATTTTATGGAAAAAGTTATGAAAAGCCTGGTAAACATTCATAAATGGGAATATCAATTTTCTAGGGATAAGAAATACTCAGAGGGGAAGAAAAAAGAAGTAAGTCCGTTCAATCCTTATATGTCTTTAAATGAGGGCACGACAAGAGCCGAGGAGCCGCCCTGGTGCTTCCCAACACTCCCAGCAGAGCTAAACCACACCACTGCTTGTTTGCAGGCTGGAGGAATCCCATTCACGGGCAGGGCCTGGGATCCTGACTGCCATGGGAACCCTGGGAGGAACCTCCTGGCCGAGCACATTCCAGACAACACCCAGGTGTGCATCGCTTCACCCCGGAGCCTCACCCTGTGCCGGGGCTCCAGTGGAAAAGTGGGTTCCCAGCTCCTGTTCTGCTCCTGCTCGGCCACACTTCACCCCACAGAGGGAATCCAGGCCTCGGGGCAGCTGCAGTCACAGCTCAGGCACGGGAGGAGGGCTCGGTGTGACCACCCCAGGGTCCATGCGGGCGCAGCTGCAGGGGCTGCGGTTCTGCTCCTGGGATCCACGTCCTCTGCCAAAGAGTCACCGGAACATCCTGCTCAATAAAAATAAAAGGGAGGAGGACAGCAAACCCCGGCCTGCACAGAAACGGCTCCCTAGTCCTGAAGAGCACTGATAAATGTCTTTAAATCCTCTTTCCAAGGCATTTTCCCCAGCTATCAACATGGAATTTACACAACAGCGATAATGTCACGCTGCAGAAAACAAAATGTCATTTCCCGAGCAATGATGAACTGGTATTTGGAGCCTCCTCTGATACAGAGCAAACGAATGGCAATTTCCCTGGGAGCAGAAGCCCCCGAGCTCCTTCCCCTGCCGCTGCAGAGGGTGGATTACGCCGAGTTCTGGCATTAACAGAACATCACTTCACTCATGCAAACAGATCCGTCCTTCAGGAACTGTTCCACGGTAACTGAGCTGAGCACATCCCATTCACAGGGAGCAGGCACTGAGCACGTCTCAATGAACAGCTCCTTTGGATGGAACCTCACAGCAGCAAATTGTGTGCCTGGGACCAGGAGTCTTTGAATTATTAACAAATCAAGCTGCGGGACTGTAACACGCTTCCATGCAAGCTGCTACAAAACCACAGCTGAACTACAGGTAGGGACACTTAACGTTAACAGTGTTTAACACCCAACCTCTGCTTCCAAAGGGAAAATCACTCTGCAGAGAGGATCTCATTTATACTGGCAATACCCTTACCCTCACTTCGCAGCAGAGGAAAAGGAGGTGGAGCTGTCAGCGGGCACCACAAAGCCTCCGCTGGGATCACGTCTAGACGTGTGGTGCTGGGAGAGGTCCTCAGGCACCCGAGGCATCCGCCCGGGGCTGGCAGATGTGACAGGGGACCCCTGGGAGCTGCTTTGCTCCCTCTCTGCTCCCTCCTGGAGCGGCAGCTGGAGGCCACACAAACACCCAGGGGCACCTCCGGCAGCTCTGCACATCTGCCCTGGGCGGCGGAGCCGAGCCTGCAGGGGCTGGGTGTGATCCCAGCTTTGACCTCTGCTTCTTCTCCTCCCGAGCACAGCATCAAACACAACCATCACAGGATGGGCCTCTACCAGACCACTGCCCCACAAATGTGTCACAAGGACAGAGCTCTGGGGCCATACCCCCTTTCCCAGCAGTGGTTAAAAGCATTTCAGACCTTCTCACTGTTCAGAATTCACTGTTCAGCAGAGGCTTCTGTGCCTAAAACCACCAAAGCACAGGCTGAGCTGGGGGCCTGTGGCTGCCTGCAGGGACTCACACAGGGATAACAATATGCATAAAGATTGCAGGGGGCTAAGGGTCTGGGAGCAGCAGGAGCCCAGATCCTGGTGATCCCTGCCCTGGAACCTGTGCTGGTGCAGCAGGAGCCCCGGCCCCAGCTATCCCTGCCCTGGGACCTGTGGCGTGGGCTCAGGCTGGTGTTACCCTTCCCAGGCACGGAGCAGGCAAAGGCATTCCCTGTCCCGTGCTCTTCTCCCGGGCTGTGCAGTCTGTGGGCTGCTCGGGTGCCCTGGCAGTGGAGAAAAGAGAAGTTGTTAGCGCTGGAGCTGGCCCGGGTGGCCGCCACCCCTCCCGCCCCAGCAGCCTGGAGCAGGGCAGCGGCCGCTCTCCTCGCTCCGGACAAACAGCCCTTGTTCCAAGCCCCCGGAACAGAGCCCCGCTCCCTCCCAGCTCCCTGCCAGCTGCGCGCAGGACAAACACTCCACGGCTCCTTCCGCAGCCCGAGGCCAGCCTGGCAGCGAGGGGACAGCAGGGGCACTCTGCGGAGCCGCCCCGGGGCAGCGCAGACCCCCGGCCGTGCCCTGCGCCAGCGCCCGGACCGCGGCTCCGCCGGGGCCGCAGATCCCGCACGGCTCAGCGGGCACCGCCCGCCGGCTCATCCACCCGCGGCAATGCAGATTCCCCTCTCTGCCGCCCTTTCCGAGGCCTGACCTCCCAACTTGGTGGGGTTCCCTTTTTTTAAGGTGCTTGTTCTCGTCCCTGCAGAGCAATTCCCACGCAAAGGCACAGGTAAATATCCCTCTCCCTCCCTCCCATATTCTATTGCTGGAAAAAAGAAACCATCTCACTCAGACAGGAGCAATCCACTGGATTTAATATATTATTTTTTTTCCAACCCAGAGAATGTCACCACAAATCCAAATTCCATCCAGCATTTTTCGTCCCAAAGTCTCTCCTGGATGTTTATTTTGGAATGGTCTACATTAAGCCAAAGCAAGAGCATTTTAAAGCAATGCAGGTATTGTTTCTTCAAAAGGAAAAATGAAGTCTGATACTCCGAAACCAACCACAGCCACAGCCAGAACAGAGCTGGGACAGACCCCAGAACCAGCAACACACGCTCAGCTTCAACCCAAATGTGCACTTCATACACAATGAAAGTGAAAATAAAGACCAGTAACAGAAACAGCTCAATTACTTGGGATTTTCAGAATGAATCCAGTGCTGGGACTGGAATATTGTGGAAGCTCTGCTCACTAACAGAGACTTACGGGGTGGGCAGAAGCCCACAGGACTGCCCTGAGGCAGCAGCTTCCCACAGGTCATTAACTGGGAAATAGCACAAAACCAGGGAACAGCAGGTGGGAGCCTGGTTTAAGTCATTAATAGGAATTTGGGAGGAGAGCAGTGAGGAGAAGGGTTTCCCCTACTTTCACTGGGGAAAGGCTGTTCCCAAAGCACGACATGGGGTTAAATGTCACCCATTTGGGACACTGAACAGAGCAACCGCAGGGCTGGGGGTGATGAGCGGACTGTGGCCACCAGCCCTGTTTGTCTCCAGGCTCCAAATGTCTCTCCCTTGTACTTTCAGATGTTTTCCACCCAGCTTCCCAACCGCACTCACAGCTCACTGTGCCAGAGCCTCTGCCCATCACTGCGACTTTCTTCAGGCCACTGTTTAATTAGAGGAGCACTACTAATGAACTGCCCCAGACCACACAGCCAGTCCCAGCTCACCGGGCCATCCCTGCCCACATCCACTTGCTGCACACGTCCAGGGTCACTCACACTTCCTTAGAGACACCACCCTGGCACTTCTCCCCTACTTCCTGGAGCAGCCAGGGGTCAGTGCCAAAGGCCAGGGGGTAATTCCCTTCCCAGAGTCCCCACAGCTCGAGAGGGGCTCACACGGGGGCTGCGCTGGCTCTGGGCACAGCAGAGGCTCTCCAGGTTGCTCAGGGATAGCCTGGACCCATGCCTGGCCTGCCTGGTGTCCCAGAAGGAAAACAGACCAAAACTGCTCAGCACAACACCAATCTGCAGGCAGCGCTCAGGCAGAGGGGAACTGCAAGGACATGCTCACATTCCCTTAGAGTGAATTTAATGTGGAGACTGCACCTGGGTGTTCTGAGGGATGGGAATAGGGCAGGGATTTATCTGTGTCCTACATGGAGCCTCATTCCTCATCCCTCGCTCCCTCCAGGCTGCCCAGAGCAGCTGTGGCTGCCCCTGGATCCCTGGAAGCGTCCAAGGCCAGGTTGGACAGGGCTTGGAGCACCCTGGGCCAGTGGAAGGTGACCCTGCCCATGGCAGGGCAAGGAATGAGATGCTCTTAATGTCCCTTCCCACCCCAGTCATTCTGGGATTCCATGATTCTATGAGTCCTGCTCCTGACCCAGCTCTGACGAGGGACTGAGGTAGCCTCGAAAGAGAACAGTCCTGCTTGAAATAGGCCCCCAAAATGTATTAGAATACATGGAAACCTGAAAAAAAAAAAAAAAGGGAGCAGAGCAAGGTCCCGAGTCCATTATAAATAGCAGCAGAAAGCAGAGACATTTATCAGCGTCTCTCCAAGACGAGCCGGCTCCTTGCCAGAAAGACAGAGCCAAAGGCATCAGTCCCTCACTCCCCTTCTGCTAATTGTAAATTCAAGTTTAATGCCAAACCCACAGAATGCCAGATCGGACTGGTCTCTCAAGCAGAAAGCTAAATTATACATATTGCTGTGTCTGAACTGGATTCCTCGGACAGAACGGAAGGAAGGGGGTCTGGAATAAGGCAGAATCATTGATATTCGGGGAGGGCTCTGTGACTCTGGCAGACAGCTCGTGTGTGCCGGCTGCCGGGAGAGGGAGGGGATTCCACAGAGAGCCAGAGTTACCGTGACTCCATCTGACCCGGTTAGTTGGGAAAGGACAGGAATCCTCCCCAAAAGGCACCAGTGCCGCCCCGGGGCGCAGGGTGTTACACAACAGGAGGCCTCACAAACTTCTCTCCCCATCGCTGCCACAGAAACTCGCAGTTACCAAATCCAGTCACTTCTATTTAGTTTTTTCTGGATGTTTTGCAGGAGTTTGAGGTGTCTTCTCCCTCCTGCTGCACAAGGTGTGCGGGGAGTCCTCTCTGCCCCAGAGCTGGCACTCCTGCTCCCAACACACACACACTCATTTTTCCTGTAAGTCATTTTCCATAGAGGAAAAAGCCTGTAGGACACAGGAGCTTCTGGGATGACACTTCCAGTTTGCAAGCAGCACATAAATTTAGTAAAGGACGGAGTCAGGAGCAGCATTAACAGAGGCTTCCCAAATCCTTCCCTGCTCCTGACTTGCACCCATGAGCTGCCTGAAGAGCGGAGACTCCACTTCTGCATGTTCAAGGCACTTTGGAAACGCAGCATAGAAAAGTTTTATAAAAAGTTTTACTTGGAAAACAAGGAAGAACAATGACATAACTGCAGACAACAATAATAAAATTAACAAAGTGCTAATGGCTACACATTGCTTTGTCCTTTTTGATATAAAAAGTGTAACATCAGATCCAGTGTACAAATACAAAAAAAATTGTGCATAATAAATGTACTATAATACTGTACATACAGCATAAACCGTTCAATGAGAATGAATTAAATATACCTATTTGTCTCCTGACTTGGAAGACAAAAGAATAAAGTTCTATAGTCCTAGAGTCAGTGTATAAACCCTTTCCAGGGGCTGAATCACGAGCCAACGGTATCCCTGAAAATAAGCAGAGTCAAATATTCCCTTAATGGAAGCCATTATTCACGGGACTGCTGGTTATGATAAACTAGGAGAAAAAACCACAACACATCAACCGAGCCAACGTTAAATCCAGACCGAGTTCTTCCCATCTCCTGACTTGCTACTGGCACTGCTTTTGTTCGAGCCCGCTTTGGATTTCTTCCCTCTGGAACTGCTGGGGTTGTTTTGGTTGTTGTACGCCTGGATGGCGAGGTCCAGGCGGTCCTGAGCCACTTTGATTTCCCTCTGCAGGATCTCCAGGTCGGCGGGAATGTTCCCCTCGTTGCTGCCATACTGCTGTTCCTGAGCTATGTTGGCTTTGTTCTGCTTGTAGGCCATCTTGGCGTTGGACAGCTCCGTGCACTGCATCTGCTCCGGCTTCAGCGCGATGTTGTAGCCCGGGGGAGCCGACGGGGTGTTCCAGGTAAAGGGGTAGTTAAAGGTCCCAGAGTCAACCAGCTCCTTCTTCTTGGCATTCAACGTGTCCCGGATGGTGCCAAACCCCAAGTGGAGCATCTCCCAGACATTCAGGAGCAGACACATGCAGCTCACCCCGTACATTATCAGCAGGAAAATGGTCTTTTCGGTTGGCCTGGAAATGAAACAATCGACGTTGTGCGGGCAGGGCTTCCTGCTGCACACGAACACGGGGCTCACCTGGAAGCCGTACAGGAAATACTGCCCCACCAGGAAGCCAACCTCAAACAGGGCCCTGGCCAGGAGCTGCAGGACGTAAATCCTCATGAGCCCGTCCTCCCGGATCTGCCGCCGGCTGTCGTGCTTGGCTTTGGCAGGGCTCTGCTTCTCTTTACTCTCCCGGACGCTCTCCACCTCTATCTCCGGATACATCATCGGGTCCTCCTCGTGGTCACCCTCAGCTTCCTCCAAGCCCCGGTGCTGCTTCCAGCGGATGGGCAAGCTCCTCCTCCTGGCTCTCCTGCTGGCCTCGCTGTGCTCCACCATCCGGGCGATTTTATGGATGGCGTAGCCTAAATACAGCACCGACGGAGTGGCCACGAGAATGATCTGGAACACCCAGAACCTGACGTGCGAGAGGGGGGCGAAGGAGTCGTAGCAGACATTCTCGCAGCCAGGCTGCTCCGTGTTGCACACAAACTTGCTTTGTTCGTCATAATAAATGGATTCTCCTCCCACAGCAATTAGGACAATCCGAAACACAATCAACACTGTCAGCCAGATTTTGCCAACAAAGGTTGAGTGGTTCTGGATCTCCTCTAACAGGCGGGTCAGAAAACTCCAACTCATGGTGGTCAAATGAGTTTATCTAAAAAACAAACAGAACCCCCAAATATTTATGAGTTTATCAGCTCAAGCCTAAATGGTGCAAACTCAACCAAGAGAGCCCGAAAACTCCAGACTTTTACACCCAACGCCCATCCATCTTTGTGACCATCACCTGCTATCGGGATTCAGCTGCCAGAATTTGCTTGAAGATCCTACGTCTCCTCCGCAGGCTTTTGAGGAATCTGCTGTAAGAAAAAGCAGCAGTTCAGTGTCATTTCATAAAAAAATCTGCTCCCAAAGCTACTCCCCAGGCCCAAGAAAGAGACACTGCTGCTCTGGATGTCACAGGTTGATAAAAACATTTAGAGTGGAAGCTGAAGACTCCAAAACACAGTGGATGGGAAGACAAGTGCCCATGAGACTTTGGGTGCTGTTGGCCACGTTTCACCACTGACAAGGGGATTTATTTTAACTTGTTACAGCCTGGGCTGGTGATCGTGGTCTCAACCACAACCCAGAGGAGACACTGTTGTCTCCAGGAGCAGTACCAGCTGTCCTAATTCAGGAAGGGGTGGCTCAGCCCACCTGTGATGCAAAGGCAGGACAACCTGGTGGCCTGAGCAGTGTCACCCTGCAGGGCCAGCCTAGGGACAGGGCTGGGCCAAGGAACTTCCAGGTATGATTGAACTGTCCTGTGCACGGATTTGGGTTCAGTCCCTCTGGGAGGGTGAAGAGCTTCTTCCCAGGTTCAGAAAAGAGTTCAGTGTGGATTTTGCAGTGAAAAACTGGTTATAAAGAGTTAGCTGTCAAAGCTTTTAGAAGAGCTACTCCACAGAAGTGAGTGGTGGGTGGGTGAGAGGAGAGGGGACAGCGCTGGCAGGAGCCGAGCGAGCGCCGGAACTGCCGGGCCTGGCCGTGCTCCCGAGCGGGTCTGGCACAGCGTCCTCACTGCCAGAGGCACCTCTGCCAAATTCCAATGCCTGCAGATTCCAGGTTGCCCAGAGAAGCTGCCCCATCCCTGGAAGTGTCCAAGGCCAGGTTGGACGGGGCTCGGAGCAGCCTGGGATGGTGGAAGGTGTCCCTGCCCTTGGCAGGGGTGGCACTGGATGGGCTGCAAGGTTCCTTCCAACCCAAACCATTCCATGACTCCAGGAGAAATTTACAATCCGAACAGTAAAAGTGCCATCCTTGGAAACTCCCATCTGCCAACACTTTGAACAAAACCCAGCAACACTGCAGGCCCTCCTGGAGCTCCAAGGAGTGAAGCTCATAAAACACTGGAAGAACTGCTGGACACTGTTAGAGCAAAAGGGGATGAAGCATCTTTCAGACCTTTGATGATGTCAAATATCAGTTTGTTAAAGATTATGAGAAGAAATTATTACATCACAACAACATTTGCTGACAGATCCTAAACCCAGAATTGCACAAACCTCCAGCAATCTGATCTTAAATGGGATTTATTCTCAACCTGAAGAAATTCCAGGAGACTGGAAGAAAACTAGTGCTTGGAACTGTTCAACTTCTTCCATGTAACTACAGAGTTGTTTATAGCAAAATAATGAAATGTGAGGAGATGCAAGCAATGCAGAATTAAAGGATATAAATGTCATCTCCCTCTGGTGGAATTCAGTGTCTCACTGAAAAGCCAAGAGCAGGGACATGGTGCAGATGGGCTGTGCAGGACATTTGATTTATCACTTCACGACAGTGGGAGAAAAAAATAGCACAGGAGAGTACTAAAAAAGGCCACATTAAGTGGATCAGAAGTAACAAGAGTCTTGACAAATGATTCCCACATTAGATCCAAGATAGTTCCATAATTACACCAGTTCTGAAAATCCCTGGCAGCCAGGCTGGATCTTCCCAAGATCAGCTGGGGAGAGGCTGCTGACAAAAGGCGCACACGGGACACGAGTTTGCAGGCTGAGAACCGGAGACGAGAGTTACCAGGGGTACAGGAAAACACGGATTGCTGGGGAGGCTGAGGGCCCTGGAACAGCCTGAGCCACACTCAGGGCAGCTCAGGAACAGCAGGGCAGGGTTTTGTAACAGGAAGAGGTTGCTGTGGGGGTCAGTGAACAGGGAAGGGAGGGAGGCCCCTGAAGGATCGGGGTCTCAAGGAGCTGCTGGTACGGTGGAGGTGATGGATGTGACCCCTGGCTGTGTCACCTGCAATCAGGAGCCAGGAGGGTGATCTTACCTCCTTGTTAGCGAGACAGCCCTGGGCGCCTGCGGCTGCATCCTTCAGCAGTTGCTCCAGCATCAGAGAGTGGATACAGGAGGCTCAAAACCAGCTGAGGGACGGGGCAGATGCCTAAAAGTGAGTGATTGAGAGAGATCAATTGGTTTAGTTGGGAAACGGGGGAGGAAAATGAAAGTGAATCCCAATAGCAACGAGTCAGGATCATGATGTGTCATCAAAATTACCAATTAAGACAAAAATCCCCAGCCTTCACTCAGGTGGACAGGCCACCTGCACACAGCCCTGGAAAGGGACATGTTTAGATCAGATGTGCCCCACAGACAGCAGCTATTAGAGGTGCATGCAATCCTGCCAAGGCTTCCATCCAAGCTCCTCTTCAACACAACCCTGCTGCCGTAGCTCCGCAGAGCCCTGGCTGAAATGCCATTTTTTTAACAGGCAAAGAGAGCAGAGGTCCCAGCCCCAGTGCAGCCCCTGCCTGCAGCAGGGGCTCTGCACCCCCACTGCAGAAAGGCACCCCCCAAGCCCAGCTCTGCCACCCGAGTTCTGTGTCAGTGGGATGAGACAGCGCTTCAGACGCCCTCACATGCAGCACTTCCCACTTGGATTGGGAGCCCAGATGAGGGGCACAGGGAGTCTGGGGGTCCTGCATGTGCCTGAGAAGTCTCCAATGGGCAGCAAAGGCAGGTGAACCCCACATCTGGAACAGGAGGTTGACAGAGGGGAGGAGCCCCAATACCCCCGGCCACCGCACTGCTCTGCCCATCTCATCACCCAGGGCACCGACAGGACAGGCATGTCCCCACTGACACGTCCTGATTCATCAACTAAGAGACAAAACCCAAAGGAGTTTAAGAAGGGGTTAATTCTTATTCCCTGAAAATGTTAGGGCCACACTTTTCACTGAAAGTAAACTACTAAGTAAATTTGAAATTAATTAAACACTGTTGCCAATGTAAATTTGGAGTAACAGCAGGAACCAGCCTTTAAATTTTCATATACTGTCACATTCCTCAGCAGTTAAGGACAGAGAAGTTTGAAATGAGTGCAGGTTTCAGTAAGAGAATCATTACTTTTAGACAAGCTGCTGCCTCCCATCTAAGAAATTTCTTCGAGGTACGTGCCAGCTTTTCACGGTGCATTTCCTACCTGCAGACAGGTAGCAACAACAGCACAGGAGTCACTCCTGTGATTCCCAACCCAAATTCCACCACTTGTATCAATGCACAGAGTGCCAGACCCATGTACAGATGTGTGCTGGGGCTCCCACAGCCCTGGGATATAGGAGGATTTATCCAACCTGTGGTTAACAACCAGGACCTGCCAATTAGTGGGTCCTGGCTGTGGAGCTCTGAAGCTGCCCAAGCGCTGATTCTCTTTGCCAAGAAAGTGTCACTTTGTCCATTTAGTCCTAGTCCCGAGCAGAGCTGCTGGGACAAACACAGGAGGAGCCACGAGCAGGCAAAGAACTTCCTGGTCTTTAAGGAAATGTTTTGGTTCAAGCAAAATGACCAGTCATTAAATCTTAAAAAAGGCTCAGCCCATCCAAATTAAATGCAGTACAAACCCAAGAACTTCCAAGCGGAGTTACGGTGGTGTCCTTCCGTGCTGTGGGATCAGCCAAGGTCAGAGGGGCACGTTCTGCCTCTCCACCACGTGCTGCAGCACCCAGACACATCACAGTAACCTTCACCCTACGTACACCCATGGCGCCCGCATCTGTTGTTCCCGGCAACATTTAACTCAATAATTTTCCAGTGTTTGAAAGAAAAGTCTATGGACACTGACACGCATCTGAGAAAGGCAGAATGTCAGCAATTTCAGCTAATTTAAGTCATGCCACAAAGTGCATTTGAGAAAGACTTTCATTCCTTGCATTTGTCCTAAGTTCATTTCAGCACTTCCAGCGGAGGAGGCTCCTTGGAGAGGGCAGGATCCATGATGAAATATCAGGAGGCTTATCTCTGACAGCGGGCTGGCTCCTGAATTAAAGCTTTGCAGGCGCTGACATCCAGAGAGAATGAAGAAGAATTTGGAGCGGGTACATGGGAAAACAGAAATCAGCTTCAGGTGAAGAATTTCTGAAGCTAACATGGCTGTTGTTCCCATGCAGCCAGGGAATGGCCCCTCAGGTGTGCCCACTCCTCTACCCAGCCCATGGCGGGGCTTGGCTATGAATTTAAACATTTAAACATTTAAAATTTCACCTCCTTTCAGCTTTCTCCTCTAACAGCAACGTCCTCCTGCTGCTCAGGGAGGGGAAGAACTGCCCTGTGGAGCAGCAGTTGCTGTAAAATCCTCAGAATCCTGTCCTTGGATGGGACAGCGGTGGGGCAGGAGAAAGGAGGAAGCTGGAATGCTCCAGCAGTGTCCCCATTCCCCCGAGATGGAGGGCACCTGCAGGGCAGGACAGTGGGACCAGCTGGGGGTTAAGGCAGCCTCATTCCGGGCTGTGCAATCCCAAACACCTTCGGAACCATCTCCTGGCCTTGTCTGGGCACAGACTGGGCCCAGCCCAGCACAAACTGGATCCCCTTGGCTCCAGCCCAGTACAAACTGGCAGCTACAGCCCCAAGCACCTGAGCATGAGGGTGCAGGGAATGTTGGTTTGGCATTAGACAGCCTGTGAGGATCAGGGAATTGGCCTGGATGATCCATGTGGATCCTGTCCAATCCAAGCCCTTCTGTGACGTTTCTGTGGCACCGGGACTCATTTCATGTCATTCCATCAGTGACAGAAGAGGTGGGGCTGGGCACAGCCTCAGCATGTCCAAGGATGGCACCAAGCTGAGGGGCACAGCTGGTACCCTGAGGGAAGGGATGCCATTCCCAGGGATCCTGGCAGCCTGGAGGAACGGGCCCAGGGAATCTCCTGAACTTCAACGAGGCCAGCTGGAAGGTCCTGGAGCGGGGCTGGGGCAATCCCCAACAGCAGCAGGGACTGGGGGTGGGTGGAGGGAGAGAAACCCTGCAGGGAAGGACTTGGGGATCCTGGAGGATGAAGAACAGGGCGTGAACCAGCAACAGCCCAGAAAGCCAACTGTTCCCTGGGCTGCATCCAAAGCAGCATGGGCAGCAGGCAAGGGGGGAATCCTTGGCATGGGACAGACATGGACCTGTTAGAGGCAGTCCACAGAGATGGTCCAAGGGCTGGAGCACCTCTGCTATGGAGACAGGCTCGGAGAATAGGGGTTGTTCAGCCTGGAGAAGGAAAGGCCCTGGGGAGACCATCCTGTGACCTTTCAGTATAAATGGAGCCTGTAAGGAAAATGGGGACATTTTACCAAGGCCTGTAGTGACAGCACAAGGGACAGTGCTTTTAAACTATGAGCGGGCAGGGATAGATGGGACATCAGAGGTATTTTACCATGAGGGTGGGGAGGCCCTGGCACAGGGTGCCCAGAGCAGCTGTGGCTGCCCCATGCCTGGAAGTGTCCAAGGCCAGGCTGGAGGGGGCTTGGTCCAGTGCAAGGTGTCCCTGCCCTTTGACAGCAGGAGTGGAGGGTCCCTAAATTTCCAGAGTTCAGCAGCACCTCCTCAGACAAGGCTTCTCTGCAGACCTTTTAGCCTCGAGGCAGTTGTTAAGGAGGATGAATGTATCTACAGAGGACTTTTTTCCTCCCTAAATTATGTCTTCCCAGGTCACGCTAATGAAATTTGATTAATTTATTAATGATTTATTTGTTTTGTTTTGTTTTGTTTTTAAGCAGTTTAAAAAGACATGTGCTGAGCAGGAAAAAAAAGAAGAAATGCATGGCAATTCTGTTGTTAATCAAAAGAGGTTTCATGCTGCATGAAAGTGAAATTGGGCCCACAGGCTAATTAAAATAGGATTTGAATTAGGATGAATGAATAATTAGCATTATTCATTCAAATCTCATTTACATTGAAAAGTAAGAAATTACATGATTTACAAGTACTTTTGAGGAAGCAGAAGGGTTCCTTTTTTTTAATTTTTAACCTGGAAAATGAATAAGACTTTACTGCTCAAGAAAGGAGAGAGCCGTGGCCAGACCCAGCACTGGAATGGTGCCAACACATCCAGAATCCTGGTGAGAATTGTGCTGATGCCACCTGCATGCCCTGAGCAGCAATTCCAGTGTCCATTCTCCTGAGTGACACAAGGACGTGGGGATATCCCTGGGATACGACAACTCACAGCCATCACCCTTCTACCCTCTGTGAGGGAAGTGGGTTCAGTCACCACCACCTTTACTCCTATTTCCAGCAATGAAGATGAAAAGGAAAGTGCACTGAATTTTATTTTTAATCTTAAGAATACTTGGGAAGGAAAAGGCTGGGACTTTTTGGAGAGCACACAGTGCTCTTTCAAATAAATACTCTGTCATCTGGCAGGGCTCACGTGGCAACAGCAGAGAATGGTTTGGAAAAAGCCACAATGTCAATGTCAATTTGGAAACCATTTCTGAATGGTGCCTTCCAATCCCAGGCATGCTAACAAGGCTCTGCTGATTCCCAGACCAATCCCCCGAGCCTAAAAAACCCCACGTTGAATTATGAGACCACAGATCCTATGTGGGATATAAATAGAACAGGAAAATATGGGTAAGAGGTAGGGATATAATAAGATTCTTGTGCTGTCAAAAAAATAAAGATGTCAAGTACGTATCTTTTTGAAAATCAACATATACCCACCCGAGCATTCAGCTTACAGATAAACTGGAATTTGCAGCTAAGACATGAACCTCCGGTCGCCTCGGCGTGCCCTCTAGGTACTGCTAACATGGGAAGCCAAGTGACAATTTTAGCAACACTCCCCCGCAGTGACAAAATTCAAATGAAATCACGACGTGTTTTGTGCTGGCCCAAACCAGCTTCTACTGCACCTACAGCAAGCGTGCTGCTCCAGAGGAAGCAGCGTGTCCAGGGCAGGCTCCCCGGGACGCGCAGATCCCGGCGTGGAAGAGCGGGCTCCGTCAGAGCAGCACGAGGGCAGGACGAGCTGAGCCTGACTCGAGTTCATCTGAGAGCAGGAGCCTGCAGTGACAACAGGCTCCATGGAAAGGGGAGGCTGGGCTGTACAGTCTCTGTCACCTCATGAGGCTTTCGGAGGCCTGTTGTGGGGTCTGTGTCAGCCTGAATCCCTTCACGCACGCTCAGCAATCAGCATCCCTTCCGAAGGATGGGAGGGAGGTGTTCCAGCTCAGAGGCCGGGAGAGCGAGCTCCCGGTTTGGCACTTCTGTAGCCTGACACCAGCCTGAGGCTGCTCCTCACCCCTGTCCTGCAGATGCCAGGGATCGGGAGGCAGAAGGAGCCCCGGGTGATGCCAGCACTGTGGTGATGTGAAACGTGATCAAGGAGGAAACAAAGTGGTCAGAGACTCGTGTGCTGCTGCAGCCTGCACTGAAAGCCCGGCTCCCCGGGCAGCCTCGGTCACACCGACACCAAACCCTGGGGCACCAGCACAGTGCTGGGACTGGAGCCTGGAGCCGGAACAAACCCCCCTCGCCACAACCAGCCGGCAGAGGAGGAATAATCCAGCAAGGAAGATCCAGATCTCCTGGAATTCAGAACCAACCCAGTGTTTACTCCGCCAGAGCTCTCCCTCTCCCCTCTGCTCCAACCTCACACATCTCACAGCTCTTCTCCACCACAGTTTAACCCCACTGAGCCTGGATGGTCTGAGCAGCTCCCACAGGAACTGGGCTCCTGCAGCACTGGCAGGGCCAGCACGACCCCCCAGGCCCTGCCTGCTCCTGGCCCTGGCGTTGCTGTGTTTGTTCCTCCCTGCAGAGGAGCCAGTACAGCACAGGGAAGCTTTCCCTGGGTAGTTCAGATGGATGTTGAAAACAAGGAATTACGGGGTAGGTAAAGGATAATTTTTTTTTTTAAGAATTTGAATCTGAAGCTAGAGAAAACACCCAATACTGCTGTTCTGAGATCAAGACCAAGTGTTTAACCAAATCCTGAGCTCTTGGATTGCCAGCCTAGTCTGTCTGCAAACAGGGCTGGGGACTTTTAAAATCCAAAGATGTGGAGGGCATCCTTGAGAAAGACTGTTCCTACCAGCTGAAGTGACCGTCACACTGGGTGAGCGTGGCCTCAGCAGATTGAGGTGCACAGAACACTCCTGAGTGTGAGCTGTCAATCCCCATTCTCCCACACCTCGGGGATCCTGCAGGCTTTTCCATGAGGTGATCACACACAGACAGCACTCATCTCCCAAACTCCAGAGATTCCCAAACACCATCCGAAGAGGCACCACGTGCTCCTCAGCTCAGGGCTACTAAACCCTGCCTCAGACACACAATGTGTTACCTCTTGACAAAATACGAGACCAAGCACCTGAACACCGACTGCTTTGAGGCTGTGACAGCTCCTTTGTGACAGAGCCACCCCTTTACTTCAGTCACTTCTGAAGGTGCTTAAGCCCTAAGTTCCCCTGTACCAAATGCATCACCCTCAGAAATGTGAAGTGTTCTGATAATTGGTAGTTTAAACCACCATATTTTACACCTCAAAGCAGGGTCAACATCTTTTACATCTCAGAGCAGGTTTTACTCTCAGCAGCTGTGTCCAGCCAGGTTTTAAATACCTCTGAGGCTGGAGACACCACAAGCTCTCTGGGCAGCCTGATCCTATTAAACACCTCCAAGGATGGAGACCCCACAAGCATTGAAAAGTCAGACTGGGCAGTCTGATCCTACATCTGACCATGCTCACAGTAAAAAAAGCTTTTCTTATGTTTAAGTGGAATTTTTTGTGTTTCGATTTTCCACCACCATTCCCTGGGCACCATGGAAAACAGTCTGGGCCAAAAGCAACAGCAGCAAAGCAATTTTTCCTGTAAGAATGAACATAATAGAGAGGGGACAAGTTGCAGAGACTTGGGCCACACAAGGAAGGGAAACTGTGACCTGAGATCCTTCCCCCTGCCAGTGCAGGACAACTGCCACACAGTGCTACCAGTACTGGCGTGGTATAACACAATAAATTATTAAAATATTAGAAATATTGTACTGCTGTCTAGTGCACCTGTGCTCCCAGCAGTTATTTTAACAAATATGGCAAATTGAAGGGTAAAGATGGAAAAACTGCAGCGGGGAGAACGACAAAAGGCAGGTCCTGAGTGACCAACAGCAACTCAAGTGAGGGTGTGATGGATGGGGGCTGGGGCTCCTGCACACATCTGCCAAGGAGTCCCAGGGATCCAGCCCCTTTCGGGACACACTCACCAGTCTGGGAGCAGCAGAGGGAAAGAAAGGGCAGGAGAGTGTCCTGCTGCAAACTCAGCCTGGGGACAGCACAGGGAAAGAAACAAAGGGCAGGAGAGGGTCCTGCTGCAAATTGAGCCTGTGCAGGCAGGCCCAGCACCAGCTTTGCCACTCTGGGCTGCACCCGGGGACACGCAGGGGTGAGCAGAGCCCGGACAATGCAAACCCACCTGTGACACCCAGGGAACAGCAGCACCTGGGCCCACCTGAGACTCAGACCACAACCCCGAGCGCTGCAGCCAGGCAAGAAGGAACAATCCCATTTCCCTGGACAGACCCACAAGGGCCCAAAGAGAAGAGCACACAGAACACACAGGTACCTCTGGGTGTTGCATCCCCAGGAAGCACTGAGGGACAGGCGCTGCTGGGGAGCAGCAGCCTCTGGACAGGCTGGAGCATCCATGCGCTTACCTGGATCCCTGCGGCTCTCTGGCAGCGAGGTCTGGGGAAGGCCATCCTCACTCCCATACCGTTCCAGTCAGGCATCAGAGAGATTTCCCTGCCTTGATGTGATTAGTGATTCAAATAACCACAACACCCCTTTAACTACACCCGACTCCACCGCAGCCAACAGCTCCACAGCGTTTCCCCACCGGGCTCCTCCTCTGCGCTCAGAGGGATGAGTGTCAAAAGAAAATGACACACTCGAGGCAGCTGACCCAAATATCACTCTCACGGCCATTTCGGGAAAGGAGAGAGAAGCCAAAAGAGAGCAATTCTGTCGGCTCCTGTACATCAAAATCAAAGGCTCTCACTTGGCTGAGCGGGAGGCAATCGGATGGGGATGAACACCTAATGCTCCCACCACCATCTTATGACAGTCAAGAGAAACGACGACAGTGTTTGCTTCATAGATAAGCCTCAAAAACTACCATGAACAGCTTGTAAATGAAACAGACACCATGCACCCCGACGCAGTCTGCCACAACGTCCCCAGTCACCCATCCTGCAACATGGCAGCTGCTTCTCCGTGACCCACATTCAAAAAAAAGACTTTTATTCCCCAGCTCTGTCATCTGGTCTAGTAGGAGCCACCGCCTCAGCCTACAACTCCATCAAATCCATGTCACATTTTCTACAACAGCAGCTCTGCAGAGAGGGAAGGATGTTCAGAGGCAGAGGAGGACGTTGCAAACCAAAGCCTCACCACTGCAAACCCTCCCCGCCGTGCTGGGGCTTTCAGGCCACCCAGCACTTGGAACAGCTCTGCTAAACCAGGCCTGGACTGTTCCCGTGCTGGGACACGGAGCAGCAGAGAGCCTTGCAGACCCCTGTGACTTCACCCAACTCTGCATCTCCCCAGGTGGAGAGCGCCAAGCTGAGCAGGACCAGCTGTGCCAGATGGCACAACGATCCACGAGGATGGTGTTGGGATGGACAGCCAAGGACAGCGCCTTGCCAGAGAACAGGTCCACAACAAGCCAGCACCTTGCTCACTCTACTGCTGCTTCAACTTCTCCCAAGTGCTACTAAACCACAGAAACAGTTGAGTTTCGTTTCAGTAAAGTTGGTTTTACACAGTTTATTCTGAGACAAGGAGCAGAGTAAGGCAGCAGATTGCCATACTGGCATAAAAATGTTACTCCAGCTTGAGTTCAACAGGAGTCTTAACAGCTTTATTTTGCCAAAGATAAAATTTAGAATATAAATATGCACATAGACTCACTAAGTGACTTATTTGTTGAAAAAAAATTCCCGTAATGAAATAAGAAACATAAAACTGTCCTTTTCTGAAAGACTTGAATACTTTGAGACCCCCTTGGGAAGAGACCCGAAGCACTCATGAACTCCCTATGCTCCATCACTCCAGCTGGGAAGCACACACACCAACTGGGGCTTTTCCCCCTGAGAACAGCTGGAAATAACTCCTATTTTATGAAAGGAGGCTGGAAGCCCTTTTCCCAGTGACAGGCACACTGCACCGAGCACACAGTGGCAGGCGGGTCAGTTTTTCCACCTGACTGCTTTCCTTGGCCAAGGATTTTATTGGACATTATCGACACAGATTGAGACAATTAGCAGCAAACTGAAGGCAGATCAGCCTCCCCAGTGCTTAAGCCCGGCATGAGACTTGACAGGGGAGCACCAAGGGGCCCAGGGGATGGGATGTACAGTGCTGTGGGGCTGCTGGAGGTAGGAAAAACCCACTGAGACACTGCAGCCACAACTGTGGTCAGGGCGACAGTGCTAAGCTTCCCCTGGTTCCTTATTTCCAAGATTTTAGGAGGGTGGTGACATCTTGTTATTCACTGAGTGAACTTCATGCTTGCTGTGTAAGTCTTCTCTCCAAGCTCCAACCAGGAGCCAGCAGATCACCTTTATTCGACATGACCCTGGAATGCCCAAGGGCTGGGCCACTTCCCAGCAGAGCTGAGCAGGTCTGCTCACAAAAACCTTCTTAATGCAAAGGGTAATTGAGCATCTGCTGTATCACACCTCGCTCACTCTGACAAACGGGAATTGGCTGCAGATAAGATCACTCCTGATAAGGAACCACTGGCTGTTTGGTGGATTGTCTCATTAAGGCAATCACACCCACTCTGCCAAACACAGTCACAGACTGGTTTGGGTTGGAAGGGACTTTAAAGCCCACCCAGTGCCACCCTCGGCCATGGGCAGAGACCTTCCACTATCCCAGGGTGCTCCAAGCCCTGTCCAGCCTGGCCTTGGACACTTCCAGGGATCCAGGGGCAGCCACAGCTGCTCTGGGCAACCGGGGGCAGGGCCTTACCACCCTCATGGTAAAATATTTCATTTTAATGTTCCATCTCACCCTGCCCTCTCAGTTTAAAAGTGGTGTCCCTTGTCCTGTCACTACAGGCCCTTGGTAAAAAGTCCCCATTTTTCTTCTAAGCCCCCTTATAAGCTGAAAGGCCACAGTAAGGTCTCCTCAGAGCTTTCTCTTCTCCAGCTGAACACCCCCAGCTCTCCCAGCCCATCTCCAGAGCAGAGCTGTTCCAGCCCTCAGACCATTCCCACTTCAGATTCCCACCTTGACAGAGTCTCCCTGCAGAAAGCCACCACCAGGAACAGGCTCAGCTTTAATGTTACTAAAAGAGATGCCAAACCCATCCAGGGATAATTATGGGACTCCTTTACACACAACTCACAGCACCAGGAACAGCTCCAGGCTCTTGGCCAGCCCCTTCCCCTGGGACTCACTGGGAACTGGTTACCACTGCAGGGACTGGGGGGGAGCTTACAGAGCAAAGAGCCAAACTGAGGAGTCACAGCAGGGAGGGCTGGATGGATTCACTGAGGGGGTAACGGAGCGTGGAGATGCACCCCAGCCTGGGTACAGCCATTCCTAAAATCGTCTTGGGACAGAGAAGCAAGTGTCATGTCAGCTCTGCAGGACAGGGGTTGTGAAGAAAATCCTGGCAGAGTGCAGTTCTCCAAACCCAACAATCACACAGGACTAATGACACAGAGCGGGCATTGATTATCTGTACAAATACACTAAACTAGGGGAAAAGTCAGCGTGGCTTCTGCAAAGGCACTTCCAGCCCCGCAGAGGGCTCCAGATCTCCTGGGTTTTAACTTCTGCAAGTCTCTCTCATCTCAGGCTTCCTGCAGGGACCCCAAAAGGCCACGGGAAAAGGGACTGTCCCTGTATGGAGAGAGAACTCCATAGACAAGGGTGGGAGACAAGGGAGTAGGAGCAAACAGTCACTTCCTGCAAGGGAGGGAGGCCAGGGAGGGGTTACAGGGAGAGGCTGGGACCTGTGCCAGACCAGGACACTGTCTGGATGTGACCCAGGATCCTGATCGAAATATTCAAGGGGAGGTGGATAAGCAACCATGAAGAGCAGCACAGGGACCATATGAGTCTATGCAACCTGGAAATAAAATGGCAGATGGAATTCCACATGGATAAAGTGATGCATACATTGAATAAAAAAAATACATCTCGATTTCACCTAAAAATAGATACGCCCTGAGATGGCCTCAGCAAGCAGGAGGTCTTGGGGCTGTCAGGCTGCTCTGTGAACGCTCTGGCACTGCTCAGCACAGCCCCAAAACAGCGTTTCACCAGTGTCAGAGGACAAGCACACCCAGCACACGCTGCTGTGTCACCACATGCCTGTGACACGCATCCATGGCACGTGGCTCTGGTCACTCTGCCATGGCCCCCCAAGTGCCATGGCTCACCCATGGTGTGTGGCTCTGGTCACTCTGCCATGGCCCCCCAAGTGCCATGGCTCACCCATGGTGTGTGGCTCTGGTCACTCTGCCATGGCTCATCCACGGTGTGTGGCTCTGGTCACTCCGGCCAGCTCCTATCCTGGGAACAGAGGAGAACAGAAGGAGCTTGGAGAAGAGTTAGGGTGGTGGGAAGGACAGTGAAAGGGAAGGGAAGGACACTGGGGAAAGGACAGTGAAAAAAAGCAAGAAGGCTGAGGGGGGAAACAGGCTGTGACACCTGGAGTAGCCTGGAGAAGGAAAACTCCTCAAAAACTGAAAACCAGAGCAGTGCCTCAGTCTGCAGGCACAAAGCAGTCGCACGCTGAGAGAGTCCAGAGCTTCTCCCATGCTCTGCTGCAGCCCTCACGTGGGACGGGTCAGACACGGGACTCTGGAGCGGGCAAGATTCCATCTGATCCATGTGGCTGCTCCAAAGGAGCCAGGAGCGAGTGGCTCCGAGGTGCTGGGGGAAAAGCCCCTCCGTGAACCAGCTGGAAGAGAGGCACCGGCAGACGGCAAAGGGAACAGAACTGGTACGTGGGGCTGTTAATCACTGCTCAGTTCCAGCCCCCTGGAATTCTGTACGTGCCAGACGATCCCGGGCAATCGGAACACCTGAAGGGCAGCGATGATTTATTTCTGTCCACGGCCCTCCAGGGAATCGGATTCCGCAGACACCCGGATCGATACGGTTTGGTCACAGATTGCAAAGAGAGCAAGAGCAGGCGAGGAATACAAACCAAGCTGGGGACAGCACTGAGGAGGAGGCTCCAAGTCAGCTCCAGAAGGAGCAAAGACTTCACACGAACCAAGGAATAAAGATAATTTCCATATGGCTCTGTGGAAGATCGCCGTGTGCTTCCTCCCAAACACTTCAATTTTATTTTGCTTTTTAATATCTCAGGAATCACAGTTTCCACTATGAAAATTGTTCTCATTTCAAAATAGTTTAACTACATATCTGAGCACCAGCCGAGTAACTCCTGCGAATGAACCTGCTGCAAGGAAAATTCAGTCATTTCTCAACTGCTTCAATGTTTACCATGAGAATCAGGAGATTTTTAGATTTTTAGGAGGACATGCTGCATGCAGGGCAGCACACCTGCAAGACACATTAGGAACTTTAACTATTTTAATTTTATGCCATTTAAAAATGTACTGACACCAAGGCCAGCCCCAGCTGCACAGCCCCCACCCACCCCCTTGCCTGCCTACAGACACATCTCTAATCTCAGGACTATGCAGCGCTGGGTGTCGTCTTTGTCCCTGAATCCACACCAGAGCCAGGCTTCCAGGAGTTAACAAGGAGTCAAAACTCCCCCTCAAGGGAACATGGGCACACACAAGACATACAATCACCCTTCCAGGCTCTTGACTATTTTAAGCATGAGAGAGATACAGAACTTCACAGGCGATGGCTTGTTCCGAGTCTGGCAGGGCTGCACCACTCACGCCGGGATGTCACCGAGGGCAGCAGCTCCTTCCCCTGCTGCCACCAGCACCATCCCTCACCCTGTAGGAGCCGCATTCCCAAGGCACACCACAGCCAGACCCATGTTTAGACCCTGACGTCATCTTTCTACATTCCTTCATCAGAAAAGCAGAATGGAAAGAAGCATCCCCAAGAGGCGGCACTTTTCGGGAAGACTTTGGGGGTGTTTACAAGAGAGGGAATGCTGTGCACAGCCACCTGCAAGGCAAACACTGCACCCCAGGACAGCAGATTAACGCCTGAGCTGGACACCGGAGCGGGGACTCAATGGAAAATGATCAAATGCAGTTGTCAGCCTCCTCCAGAGCCACCGACTGCAACATTCGGTCTGGAAAGGACGGGAGGCACAATCTGCTGGTCATCCATATGGATGCCTCCCTCCCTCCTTCACCAGTATCTCAATCGAGGTCAGGCACGCACACTCAGACTTGTTTTCTGACAAATTTGTAACTAAAAAGCTGGAACTAATAACTGTAAGAGCCCAAAGCTGGTTTCATGGACTTGTTTAGGCAAAAAAGCTGGCTGACTCCACCAATTTCCGTCTCGGCAAGGTAACAGGGAGAAATCCTTCATTCCCATGTAAAAATGTAAATCCCAGCTCAGTGACTCATTTAAGCACATGCCTAATGCAAAGCTTGAAACAAATCCCGCTAATAATACGGGCTGCTCGCTTATTTACAGCTAGGCATGGCTTAAGTACCTGGATGATCTGGAAATACCCCCGAGCCCCCGGAAAAGAGCCTAAACCAGGCTGGTCTGGGAATTAATCACAGCGGTATGAGCAGAACTGCTAATATGAACCGGGGGAGGACTGTGTGTGTGTGTGCTGAAGCATCTGTTCAAGTTTAGGCATATAAAACATTTTTCAGCCCAGTGACTCCAGAGGGAAATGCCTCATACATCAGCTCATCTGACTCAATTTTTCCATCACATTTCCTTTAATACAGTTTTGTCCATAAATACACTATTTGTTTTTTCCAAATATAGATTTTTATTTATAGCCAGCAAACCTTGTAACTTGTGTTATTGCTTAAAGCCCTGGGTTCTGCTTTGAAACGGAATCACCTTCTTCCTTGAAACAGAATCCTTGAGGAATTATTGGCCAGTACTGACGTATGAAACTGAGTTCTCTATGTCTGCAGAAGGAAAAGGGATTTCTTTTTGCTCCAGTATTTGCCATTCTATTTCCTTCACCAGAAATCACCAGTAGGATCATAACTGCCCAGCCACACGTCGTGTATGTCAATTATCCCACACCACACATCCAGGAACTTTCACCTTAAATCTTCATTTTACACCACAACAAAGTTAGGTTTTTAAAAATCCCAATCAAATCTTCCAGACGGTGCTGAATTTGGGGAGAACTGTGCGTCACTACCCAAGCAGAGATAACAATTCATATTTATGGTATGAGGAGGTCAGAAAAGGAAATGTTAACTTTGCCCTTTCCTCTCCAAGGAGCATTTTGGAGCTAAATTCCTTTTTGTAGCTTTTAACGGAAACCAACAAGCCTCCCAAAACCACGACCAAGAATGGGCAGTGAACGGGAAATTCGGTGATTTTGACATTTTAAAAATATGGCCTTTTTCAGGAGCAGGATTTAGTTGTTGACCAACACTGAACACAGCAAGTGAAATGTGATTTAATACAATTTGACCATTATTAACCATAAATTGAGTCAATAAAAAAGCACAGCCTGTTATTCCACGGCACAAGCTCGGGACAGTGGAATTGCGCTCCTGCTGCTCGCGGGAAGCACCGAGACCAGCTGGAAACACTGATAATGCCAGGGGCTCCCGCAATAAAACCTTCACTCCCTTCCAAAGCAGGGCGCACAGAGGTGGCCGTGCAGCCACCCGTGAGGGGCTGGCAGCGGGGTCCAGGGACCATCTGTAACTCAGGGAGTCTCCCACCTGCCGGGCAGGAATGCGCTTCCCTGCGCAGGTCAGCAGGGATAAAGCAGAGCCACCATAAAAATCAGGGAATATTAACGGAACCTTTTTCGCGGCAATAATTTGCTTCCTATGAAGCAGATTAAAAAAACATAAATCTGGAGCACAAGTCAGCTCTGTGGAGTGGCAGCACAGAACACAAAGGCTGGAAGCAGGGTGGGAGCAAAGGATCACCTTCCCCCTAATGAGGCAGCAGCGCCCATCCCCCGGACCGACAACAAAGGGGTCCATTATCCCCGAGGGTTTCACTCTGAGTGGTTAATGATCGCTACCCTTGCCCGAGTTCCTGCCGGGCTTCAGGGAATCCTGTCCGAGCAGGAAGGGTGAGGCATGAACGAGGTACCTTGTACAAGGCAACACTCCTTGTGAGTCCCATGTTTAAAAGAGGCGGTGAAAATCTGAGGTGGTGAAAGGAAAGAGCCACAAGATCAGCCCCCTCTCCCCGGCTCCATGCTGATGGTGAGGCTGCAGCCTGATTTCTGAGAATCACAGAATATCCTGAGTTGGAAAAGACCCACAAGGATCATCCAAGTCCAGCCCCTGATTCCATCACTTCTTTCCTCAGTCAGCGGCCCCTTGCAGGTGCCAATGACCACAAATCACCAAAATTCACCCCAGTGAGCAGGGTCTGTCTGGGCTCACACACTGTGGTGTTCCAGCAGCTCTCCATGGAAAGCTCACCATTCCATAAGGAGTCTTCGCTCGCCACATGTGCAGCTGGGTCACCAACGAGGCATCAGCAGCACTGCCGAGCCCCTGCAGCTCTGGATTCCCCGGCTCCAGCTCCCCAGAGGAGCACCAAGGCACTGGATTTTCAGTGACCCAAAATGTAACACACCCAAGGAAGGCACCTCCAGGATTATCCAACTCCTAACTGGGTGTTTCTAGGCTGCTTTGTTGGTCTTAAGTGGCCGGATCACACCTAGGTACAACTTCAGGCAGCAGATCTCATCCTTTCCTTGTCAACAGTGGTGGATGAAGAAAGTTTGGGGATTCTTTGGACTTACAGAAGTTGCTGGCAGTCAACAAATTACTAAATCAACAAATCTATGTGTTATAGTTCATCACAAACTCTCCATCAGTGATTAGATTTCACAGCTTATAAGAATTTTGTTCTTGTAAACTATAGAACCATCCAAACCCAGAAAAGACTTTTTAAGATAAAGTTTCACCTAAGCAATATAATTTCCACACCAATCACCTTTAGAACCACAGAATCATTTAGAAAAGCTGTGCCTACAATTAAAACTCTTCAGGGTATACCAAAATTATTGCTAAATTCTTAAAACTGGTCTCAACTTGCTCAGCATCTGGGTTTTAAATTTCTCCCACCAAGGGCTGGGACCCCTGGAATTCCTCACCTCCCGAACGTTCCCAACCCTCTTGGGGCTCCTCTCTGCCGTGTTCAAAGCAAGCGCTGTGCTCTCAGTCCTTGACCCAAATTTTCCAATTATTTACTGGTACTCACATCGCTTGCACGTTATCTTTGATGAGTTGGGTGTTTGGTTTGAAGTGAGGGGCAAAAATAGTCCCTAATGAAGGGCTAAGGATGGAACACACCTAGAAAACAGGTATTTCATGACAATTCCTTGTTTAGAATCCTGCATTCAGACCTGTGAGCTGCTTAAAAAAACCCAAAAATTGTAATAGTGTTGTATCAATTAAGAAAATGTAAATGGAAATGTCTTCTATTAGCGATAACTCAATAGTCCCCTCCATCAGTGGCAGGACAAAGTTTCAACTCCATAAAAGCACTAAAGGCAGTCAGACTCTTTGGTAAGGGAACGGACTGTCAGTAAAATGCTTTTAATAACTTTTCATCACTCAAACTGATCTAAAACTTGATAAACCCATTTCAGAAGGACAAGAGGTGCTGGGCGACAAACCCAAGGAGCAGCTGGTCGTGTTTTCAACACAGTTCAGAAAACAGAGACACTCCTGTAAAACAAGTTTCATGTGATGTGAAACCTCCAAAGGGACGTGCCACCATGCTCCTGGTTCTGGTTTGCCCCATGCGCTGGCATTTCAATTTGGAAATGTCAGACAAGTTCCTGATCCTGGAGAAATACCCTGCGAAGGGCTCGTTCTCATCGAAGGAGCCAGAGAAAGGCTCGCAGGGCAGACCCCATGCTCAGCCCAGGCCCAGCCCCAGCCCCTCAGCTCTTACCTGGCCGCCTCCGCGCCCGCAGACATGGTCAGAGCCCCGGCTGCCACAGGGAGAGCCCAGCACTCCCCTGTGCACCTCGGTGTCACTGAGGACCAGCCCCTCGCTGGAGCTCTGGGCGCTGCCCGGAGTCGCGCATTCGCCAGACGCCAAAATGTGTGACAGCTCAGCCCACCCCAGACACCAAAATGTGTCACAGCTCAGCCCACCCCCGCCGAGCCACCAGTGACCACAGAGCGCCGGCCCTGCTGCTGCCCGGGGCTGCGGAAGCGCCGGAGTTAATGCGAGCACTGCTGGAAATCCAGGACTTTCCCTCGGAGTCAGACGGTGCAGTAAGGCTCAAACTCCCTCTTAAAAATCCTCACGTATCCCGCTTCCCAGCGCCGAGCTGACTTGTTCCCTCAGGAAAGCACAAGCACAACTTTGGAACAGATTTGGAAAGTACCAAAAATACAGAGAAGGGCACCTTGCATTTCCCTAAACATGAGACTTGACAGAAAACAACAACTTTCTCCCTTAAATGACCTGAAGAATGGAGGGTTTGGTAACTGCACTGACAGCTGGTTCATTGAACATCCCCAGGACACAGATTTCTAACAGGAAGGGACAGTTTGGGGTTTTTCTTAACCAATTATCCTTGACTTAGAGCAGGCAGCAGACATGGAACTAATAACAACAATCAATGGTCTGTCAGATAGAAGGGTTTTGTTCTCCTTCTCATTTCCAAATACCAACCGGACACCCAATGAAAAAGCAGAACCCGGTGCTACCAACTGTTGCTCCAGAATCCATATGGTACATCCATGCCCTAATTAATCCCCATGAACTATCTCCTATTTGTAATTAATTTGACGGTGGAACAAAATCAGCACTTCGCTGGGAAGCAAGGTCACACTGACCAGAAAGTGTCAGGACTAATTCCTACCAACAGAAATGAGAATTGGCTTTAAAAGGCCAGTAAAAATAGCTGCACAAATGTCATTCTTGTGAAATTTTATGACGCTGGGTGAAAGTCAGGCCCAACAGAGGCCAAAACTCTCATTATCTGATACAAGAGCAGAATTCTTCTCCTCATGCTCTGCATTTGGGTCAAGCACAGAGAATCACAGAATGTCCTCAGGGAGAAGGGACACACAAGGTCATCAAGCCCAGTTGATGGCCCTACACAGGACACCCCCAACAATCCCACCACGTGCCCAAGAGCTTTCTCCAAACACTCCTGGAGCTGGAGAAGTATTTCCTTGAGCAATGCCAAACCGCACGGCTGCAGCCCGTCAGCTCGAGGCAGGGTTGGCTCTGGCTGCCAGCAGCGTTATGAAGGTTTATCCAAGCAAGGAATTCTGAGCAGGAGCTGCTGCTTCCAGGGACTATGCTGGAGCTGCAGCAGCTGACACTGGGGATCCGTGAGCCCCGTCCTGCCCGGAGCCGGGAGGAGGACGGAGCTGACACGGGAGGGGAGGTGGGCACAGAGCTGACACGGGAGGGGAGGTGGGCATGGAGCTGACACGGGAGGGGAGGTGAGCACGGAGCTGACACGGGAGGGGAGGGGGGCACAGAGCTGACACGGGAG
>WEIT01018268.1:322384-345890 GCA_013389985.1 Dryoscopus gambensis
CGGGACAGGGACACGGACACGGGACAGGGACACGGACACGGAGCGGGGACAGGGACACGGAGCGGGAACACGGACACGGAGTGGGGACAGGGACACGGGCACGGGACTGGGGTCAGGATGGGGACAGAGCAGGGGGATAGGGACAAGGACACGGGAGTGGGGTCAGGATGGGGGGAGAGGTACAAAGACGCGGAGTGAGGTCAGGGTGGGGACACAGCAGGGGATAGGGATGATAGGAAAGATGTGTGCTGATGTCTTTACAAACAATTTGATGGGTGATAACGTCTTTGAAATGGGTCTTAATGTCTCTACTGACTTTGGGCAGCAGGTTCGGTACCGGGCCCGGACAGCTCGGCTCCTGAGACAGACAGGGAGGCACGAGCCTGAAGTTCTGAGCTTTGGGGTGAAACAGTAGGTTCAAGGGGGGATGTGGGGCAGGCAGTTCGGGAAGGCTGTGCCTTCCCAGTACCTCAGCCAAGGGGGAAAGGAAGAGGGCAACGTGCGGCCGGGAGTCAGGATAAAAGGGAGGCCGTGCCCTCCGAAACCTCGAGAGAGAAAAGCCCGCGGGCATGTGCCCCAGTGGCCTCTCTCCCTTTATTCGAATAAAGTTCAAGGACTCATGTGTCTCCTTTTCGGACCCACTCATTCCAAGGATGGAGCCCCCGGTCCCCCGGTGCGTGATTCCACGTCCCTCAGGCCGCCTGCGCCACGGCGCGGGCAGGCACATCCCTTGGGGCATCCTGCACCCGCGCAGATTCCCTGTGTGGGGAAATTCCAGCGGCAGGGCAGGGCCGGGGGCAGGGTCCGGCCGCACAGCCCCCACCGCCGGGGCAGAGCCGTTTCCGCGGAAAATCCCGGCTCACGTGCGCGGGGCCCGGTTCGCGGCCGCTCGGCCCCNGGTCAGCGTTTTCCAGCCGCTGGGAAGAGCCTGCGTGAGAACCCGCTCCTTCCCACGCCGGCCCGGCCGCGTCCCGCCGCCCTCTCCCGGGCCGACCGCCGGGGCGATGCTCGGATCCGCAGGACCCATCGGGCATCGCAGCCTCGGGGTTCTGCTCTCCAGGTGCGACCGGCATCGATGCCCACTCACGGGTGTCCCCAGGGCCCCGTGATCCCTGGAGAGCCCGAGGCTGCGATGATGGATGTTCTCTTCCTGGGACAAGCCCGCCCGGAGCAGCCGAGCGCTTGGCTCCGGACCAGGGGCCATCCCCGAGCCCCGGGACGTGCAGTGCAGCAGCGAGCACGGCCAACCCCGCACGCTGATCCCGCTGCAGCCCTGGCGGGAGCAATCCGGGGTTTGCTCCAGGAGATGGCTGGCCTGCGCCCTGGGGGCCCAGTTTGGTGCTGGGCTGTACTGGGAGGTGACAAGCACCCCCAGCGAGGCCATGGGGGTGCCAGGGTTGTATTCTGCTCGCATTAAACTAGGATTGAGCCCCACTTTCCCCAGGACAGAGGGGGACACGCCATTGGTGGGGCCGCGGTGCCAGGGCAGATGTGGGAGGTGAGGGGGACCCTCCCGGCAGGAAAGGCGGAGCCTGGTGGTAGGGCTGGAGCCCCAGCACAGCGCACCCTCCCGCTGGGCGATGGGACGGGGCAGCAGCACGGCTGGGGGGCGATGCCGGTGTCTGCTGACAGGAAATCCTTCCCTTCCCTTCCCAGGTTTTGATGCTCCACCGGCCCTGAATTACCCCCCACAACATCCAGTTTCCGCAGACATGGGAAATGGGATGGGTGGGATGGCTGGCTGTGCTGTCCCGTGGATGCTTCCTATTCCCTGTGCTTATGTCAGCCCAGTGCCCTCAGTTTCCACCGGCAGCTGGCAGGTTTTGGAGCGGGGGAGGAGGTTGACCTTGGCTTTATCCTCTGCTCCCCTGTGCTGGGAGCCAGGGCCCTCTCAAGCTCCTCCAAGCGCAGGGATGCTTGGGGACAGGTTCCCAGTGGTGTCTCTGGGATGAACAAGGGTGCCAGGGCCGAACTCGGCACCGGAGCATCGGAGCAGTGCCAGGCCAGCTCAGACTGGGGGCAGCCAGGGGACAGGGAGGGCAGGAATGTCCCCAAGGAGCTGTAAATCAGCCCTGGTTTCACAGCACGTACTTGGGACTGAACTGGGGCAGAGTTCAGAGACAGAGACAGAGCAGGGCAGTGGAGAGGGAGCACTAAAATCCCTTCAGAGGACGAGCAGCTGATAAAATCCCTGAAAACTCAGCAAGATTGAGTGAGAAAGGAAAAAAATAGGCCTGGACTGGCTGGTGCATTAATTACCACAGGAGTGGGATAGCTGGGAGACACGGAGCCCTTGGGAGTGGGACAGTGCTGAGGCCAGGGGGAACTGGGGCTGAGGATGGGAGAAATCAGGCCAGTGTGTACTGGAAGCACTGGGAAAGCAGAGCCTCCCCCAGCACTGCCGTGTCTGGGCACAATCAGACTAAGCCCAGCCTGGAAGTTTGTACTAAACGTTTACAAGGGTTCAGAAAAGGGGTACAAAAAAGGTCAAAGCCACGCTCATCTCTCCTCCCTGGGAGGTTGGTAGAAGCACTGCCCCCACAGCATCCCCCCCACCAACCCCCCTTTCTCAGCTGCCTGAAATGCTTGACACAGTCAGAGCCCAGTCCTCAGGAATCCATATTCCCACTGCTCAGCTCCGTGGGCTGGAGGAGCCTATCCAAAGGGAAAACCTCGCTGGAGACAACAGCAGCTGGAGACTAACAATACAAAATGGATCAGGGCTCTGGGTCTGGGCTGCTCCCCGTAGGGAGAATGCCCACGACTGGTCCATGAATGCCCAGGGAGACTCCTACAGCCATGGAGGTGTGACCTGAGGGGCAGCTCCCTGCCTGCCCTGAGCCTCCCTGAGCCCTGAGGGCTGGGCAAGCAGGGATGGGGAAGGACCGGCAGGCCCGGGTCAGCCCCCACGCCAGGGCAGCAGGTTCACATGGGGTAGTTGAGAACGACGTCTTGCTTGGCCAGTTCCAGCAACATGGGGTCATCGAAGAACTTGCTGATGCTCACATCCTCACTCAGGCCCTGCAGGGTAACACAGAGCCAGGGTTATTCCCCATACAGCCACCGCCCAGAGAGCCCACCGAAAAGACCTTGTGTAAGATAAATTTCCAGGCTCCAAAAAAGGCATGAGGTGCTTCTCCACAGCTTGAGGGCATCTAACACCCCTCAGGAAGCTGCAAATGTGTGGTTCCTGCTGCTGAGCACATCCACCAGCTCACTGCCCTCCCACAGGGGAGCTTCATTCCCTCTGCAGCCCTGGGAGCCCCTCCAGCCCCTCAGTCCAGCTCACTAAACCAGCAAAGAAACCAGTTCCTGCTGTTTCTGCTGGACAAGGGGCCTACACCAGGCCACTGAGGGGCCAGAGGGGCTGGGGAGGCAGTGGGACTCAGCAGAGGCCACAGGATCCTGTTTTGGGCTGCAGTCACTGATGGGACGGACAGGCTCTGCCAGGCAGCACGGGGAAGTCCTGGGGCACAAAGGACATCAGACCACTCTGGGGACACAGAGGGGCTGTGGCACACCCGAGGGACAACACTGCAAGAGCTCAGCTGCTGGGACAGAGGCACCCTACAGGGATTTGTCCCAGACCTACCTTCCTACGCCTGGTCTTGATCATGAACTCCCGGGCCAGGTGTGGGGCTGGCTGCGGCTCCAGCGGCCGGATGACGATGCTCTTGTCCAAAGGGTCACCAGGCACAATCTGAAACCCAGGGCCAGGATGTGAGCGCGATGTCAGGGCTGGTTCAACCTCCCGGAGACCCCAACTGCAACAGGAAACACCCCTGGGCCCCGCAGACACCCCCAACACCCCTTCTGCTCTCCTGGCACACACAAATTCATGTCACCGCTGGTGATGGTGCCTGTGAGAAGTCACTGATACAGTGCTGAAAACTCAAGCCAAGGACATGTCCCACCTTCCCCAGGGAGTAAACACCCCCAAACACCTCCTGGCAGAAGAATCCATGCAAGTCCTAGCCAGCACAACCCCCTCCACAAATCAGCCACGCTTATTGTTTCAGAGCTGAGCCTCGGGCTTCAATGCATCAACCTTTGGGGCAGGGCCCACGGCTCAGACTGCAGCTGCTGCTCTCATGGAGCTGTACCCCGAACCACTGTGCACCTCACAGCTGTGGCTCCCACAGGACCTGATCTGCCCCACACACAGAAATGGCCAGAGAACAGTATTTTGTCCCAAACTTTGTTTCCTGTAGGTTTAAAACACCTCTGAGAGGCAAAGCTGGAGTGTGGCACACTTGCTATGGCAGACCAGTGAGTCTGAGCCCCGCTCCAAGACTTCTGCTGCCCAGGCTGCAGAGCATGAGGCAGACCCAAACAGGTTCCCTCCTCCCACGGGGGATGTCCTCTCCCCGGGCACTGCAGCACCCTGACAGCCAGCAGCAGCTTTCAGGGCTCCCTCACTAGGACTGGGAGTGTTGGTACTTGGAACAGAGCCCTGGCAGACACAGAACAGCTGGGGCACAAAGCCTCCTCAAGGTCCTTCGAGGGTGTTCTCCAGAGCTTTCCTGCCCTGTGGGAGCTTTGGCACTGAGAGCACCTACCTGGTGCCTGATCCTACCTGCCCCCTTCCCCATCTCCAGGGCATGGACTCACCTGCCAGTGGTGGAAGACGGAGAGGGAGAAGGCTTGTCCCTGCGTGTGGGTCCTCAAGTCTGTCTCAAACCCAAAGGAATCGATGGCTGGGATGAAGGCTTTGATGGTGTAGAGGGGAGAGCCTGGGATCGGAGCATCCTGTGTCACGTGGCCTCTGCAAACGTGTCAAAGGATTGGTCTTCCTTTGTGTCACAGAACCATGGAATGGGCTGGGTGGGAAGGGACCCTGAGCCCCACACAGTTCCACCCCCTCTACCATGGGCAGGGACACCTGCCACTATCCCAGGTGGCTCCAAGCCCTGTTCAACCTGGCCTTGGACAGTTCCAGGAATGGGACAGCCACAGCTTCTCTGGGCACCCTGTGCCAGGGCCTGACCAGCCTCACAGGGAATAATTTCATCCCAAATCCCATCTAACCCTGTTCTTTGGCAGTGGGAAGCCATTCCCCCTTGTCCTGGCACTGCAGGCCCTTGTCCAGCTCTCCTGGAGCCCCTTTAGGCATTAGAAGGGGCTCTAAGGTCTTCCTGGAGCCTTCTCTTCTCCAGGTTTCCCAACCCTTTTTTATAGGGAAGTCGCTCCAGCCCCCTAAGCATCTTCCTGGCCTCCTCTGGAGCCACTGGAGAAGGTCCAAGTCCTTGCTGTGCTGGGGCCCCAGGGCTGAGCAGATCCCTTTGCACATTCTCCTCTCTGACACTCAGGAAGAACCAGGCACAACCCAAAGGCTGCGTGTGATCCTGAACATCCCTCCCCGCACTGCTCGGGGCCAGGATCAGTCAGGAAGCTTCCAGCTGTCACTTCATGCAGACTTCACCCTCTGTACCAGTGCCAGGACCGTGGAACTCTCCAACAGCCCAGATGCCAATGCTGCTGCTTTGCAAACCCCACTGCTGGCCGCGGGAGCAGCTCACCTGCGCCGGGCCAGCACCGTGTACACGGCGGACACGCAGTCGGCGGGGGCCTGCACCTCCACGAAGTAGTAGGGCTCCATCAGGCGAGGGGTGGCCTGTGAGGGGACAGGGACACGAGCCACTGAGCACCAGCATAGCTCAAGTTCTCTGGTCAAACCCAGCGCCTGACGGGATTACAGGGCTCCTGCTGCCCCATGGCTGCCCAAACCAACATCACAAACACTGAAAGGACCTTCTCTCCCTCTGGCCATGAGTCACATGCCTCCCTCTCCCCCACGCCCACCCTTGCCAGCAAGCCCAGCAGGAGCAAGAAGGGGAGAGCGAGCAGATGCACACCAGTTTCCATCCAGGCTGGAGTGTGACCGCCCGCGGGACGCGTGTGCCAGCCCACAAGGGCGCTGGGGACACTGCTGGGAGAACGAGTCAGGGTGAACCCACATCCCGGGGCAGGTCCGTGGGGACCAGCCCAGCACACGGCAAACCCTCACCATGAGGAAGGCGGAGTACACGACCCTGCGGGCCGTGGGGATGATCTGCCCTCCACCCCGGTGCAAGGGCTCCTGAGCAATCACCGCGTCCAGGATCTTGAACTTCACGTTGCGGATCACTGCGAAGGGAGAAATGACAGCCAGTGACTCCAGGGGACGTTCTCTGCCAGCACTAACCACATCCCCACATGCCCAAGCGCCCAGAGCCACCAGCAGTTCTCCTAAATTTAATTCTAGCAGGGAAAGCATGACCACGTCATAACGCTGCATATCAGAGATTCATGGAATGATTCGGGTTGGAAGGAGCCTTGAAGCTGATCTAGTCCAACTCCTTGCCAGGAGCGGGGACACCTTCCGCTAGACCAGGCTGCTCCAAGCCCCACCCAGCCTGGAACACCTGAATGCTTAGAGATGGAAGAACTTAACAGATGTCATTATCTCAATTTCCCCACGGGTCCCACTTACATTCATCACAGAGGGGCCCTTCCCTGGTCCCCCACTGGAAGCCCTGCACGATGCTGTCCTTCACCGAGCCCAGCAGAGACTTGTCCACCTAGAGAGAGACAGACAGACAGACAGACAGCAGCAGAGACCACACCTCATCACAGCCACTAACACAGGTTACCCTGGGTTTAAAAGCCAGTGTCCAAAAGAGCAGCAATGTCCCCATGTGCCCCCAATGCCCACACTTCCCCCTCACAGCTCCAGAGCACCAGCACTATATAATTTCTAGAGCACTATAAATTGAGTCCATGTGTTGGTGATCCTGAAAGGCAGGGCCATTAGCTGCAAATTTTGGCAGTTTGAGGACATTGGCCCAAAGAGCAACACCTGAAAAATAACAGGTGACCTGGTAACCAGTGTAGGGCCACTGTGGGGAAAGTGCAGCAGGTCTGAGCTGTGGCAAACAGTGAGCACCCCAAAGGCACCAGGGCCTTGCTGAAAGTTCTGGGAGGAATGGGCACCCTCTGGCACCACAGGACAAAGGTCTCACTGAAGAGTGGCCCCCACTCCTCACCTCTGAGGGCAGGGTGTCATCTACCAGGATGTTTGGGCCAGTGGCATCTGGCCCGAAGGCCCAGATGGAACGGGCAGCCAGCAAATCCCAGTCGTATTTGGTCTGGAAGAACTCACCCAGCTTCTTTCTGATGGGAGAGAAAGGGAAGAAGCTTTAGGAAATAAGAATCCAACCTGCACTCACGATGTATTTACAGCCCTGTTCCCTTCAGGCACAGAACACTCTCAGCCAGGGATGCTCACGGCCTGGCTGGCACAAAAACCAAACCAGGATCCCTGCCTGGAGGCTGCTGCCTGATACTGAGCACCCTGCAGATCCCAGCACTCCCTTTTCACCAGTTATTTACTTTTGGCTGGATTCCTGCTCTCCTGATCGCTCTTACCTGTTCCATGTGATCTGCACCACCTCGTTCTCAATGTCCTCCGCCAGCCCCTTCTCCAGGGGCTCGGCAATCATCGTGATCTTGTTCCTGAGGAGAGACAGCCACGATCAGCCACGGTGATGGAAATGGGAGTTATGGGAGGACCTCAGGGACTGGCAGCCCTGCACTGCAAGAAAGTCATTGAGGGGCTGGAGCATGTCCAGGGAAGGGAACGGAGCTGGGGAGGGGATGGAGCCCCAGGAGCAGCTGGGGGAGCTGGGGAAGGGGCTCAGCCTGGAGCAAAGGAGGCTCAGGGGGGCCCTTGTGGCTCTGCACAAGTCCCTGACAGGAGGGGGCAGCCGGGGGGGTCGGGCTCTGCTCACAGGGAACAAAGGACAGGATGAGAAAAAGCAGCCTCAAGTTGAACCAGAGGAGGTTTGAGTAAAATATTAGGGAAAATTTCTACACAGAAAAGGTTGTAAAGGCCTGCAACAGACTGCCCAGGGCAGTGGTGGAGTCATCAGCCCTGGAACTGTTCAAAAAACATGTGGATGTGGCACTTGTAGACATGGTTTAGTGGTGAACATGATGGTGGTGCTGGGTTGACAGCTGGACTTCATTTACAGTCTTTTCCAGCCTTAATAACTCCACAATTCTGTGATTCTCTGACTGCACCCACCTTGGACACAGTTGGGTTGATGAAGCCACCTGCACCCACTGCTGTTCCTGTGTTCTTGTGAACACAGCCCAAGTGCTCAGCAACTGCTCTCCAAAGCCTGCTCAGCTCCAGAGGGAGACAGCTGAGGGACAGCGTGGCTCCAGCCACATCCAGCCCCGTCCATGTCTGCAGGAGGGAGCCCATGGGCCGGGCAAAGTGCCTCTGGGAGCTGTGTCTGACACACCAGATGCCTCAGAGACCCCCCCAGTGCCTGAAACCCACCCCTAGCACAGGTCATTCCATGTGCCCAGAAGGTCAAAGCCTGACTTAAGACTGGGAACAACCTGCTCTGGTGGAAGCAGGGGCTGGAACTGGATGGTCTTTAAGGTTGCTTCCAACCCAAACCATCCTGTGATTCCATGAAGACTGGAAGCTCTCTGTTCCCAGGAATAAGGCTGCCAAACATGGTGAGATTGTCTCCGAATAAAGGAAGGCAAGAAGAACCAGAAACCACAAGGGAACACAGGAGAGCCAACTTCAGCAGATCGTGATTTCTCTGAAAACTCAGGTATGGGAACATCCTGTGCACAGAGATCTCCTCCATGTTCCCTCCCAGGCCTCCCTCTTCCAATCCCATGCACTGTGAGGTGCTGGAGGAGGAAGATGAGAGCAGCTGCAAGGCTCCAGGGCATCAGCAGGAAGAACAAACCCAAGATTACATATGGATAAGAGAAGAGCTCTTCTCATGAAATTGTTTGGGGAGTTACTGAAGGCAGCACTGGGCTCTTTGGCACCTGCTCCAGGATCCCAGAACACCTCTCAGAACTGCTGAGGTGTGACACTTAGGTAGAAAAGAGGATGTGGATGTGGATCTGTCTTTATTCCCTCCATTCTCAGAGCTCCTACACGGCACAGGAACATCCCTGGGCCTCTGGTGTGCTCCTGAGGAGGTCAGGTCAGTGGGACACTGCTCACTCGGGCATGTGTCACTTGTGTGGACAGCAGCCAGCAGGAACAGCCCCCTCGGAGGGGACAGACCCTCCCTCTGCCCCCTCCCATGCCCAGCTCGCCCAGGGGCCCTTACTTCTTGTTGGGTGTCTCAGCAAAGCACTTCAGGGAGGATGTTTCCACCACGGTCTCACAGAATGTCACCACTGGATCAGCCACCTAAAAGAACAAAAGGTTTGTAAGGTTTCCAGTATTTTTTTGTTTGTAAAAAGACTGTTTGAAACCTCGGAACTCCTACAAGGAAAAACGGGTTCAGCTGGCAGTGCTTTAATCAGCACCGTGCATGAAGCACTGAGGCTGCACAGGCAACTTCACTAATTCCTTCATTCAAATGAGACAGGAAAATTTAAATCCAATTCCAGGTATGAAAAATTCTGCTTAACTTATTTATGTGATGCTAGCCAGGCAACGGCTGAAGCACAGGGGAAGGCTGGAATACGGAGAACTCCTCTCCAAGGCAACGTGCAGCCTCTCAGTCCCACCGGTGTGACAGTGAGGCTGCGAGAGGCCCCTTTACACCCTGACAGGTTTCTTTTTTACTTTTACAGGAACGTGACAAAATCCATGCTGTATGCTCAGGTAGGTTCATTTTCTCATCCTCGAGACAGGGGAACAAAACCCTGCCCAGGGTTTCCAGTGGGAAAACCCCTCTCTCATTCCCTCACCTTGATGTCGATCTCGGAATACATCTTCCGCAGGTCGTGCATCACACAGTCCAGGTACAGCTCTCCTGTTCCCAGGATCACGTGCTCCCCAGACTCTTCCACCTGCAAGAGAAGAGAGGGATCCAGCTGGCAGCCCCCCTGCTCACAGCTCCTGCCTTCCAGGCTCCTACTCAAGCCTGAGGAAGGATCAGCCTTAAATACACTTGCTGGAGTCAGAACACTCCAAGGAAAGCTCCCACAGCCTTTTCCAGCAGGAAGTGCTGCTGGGCTCTGCAGAAAGCTGCTTCCCTGGCACAGCAGGGTGTGTGTTTTTCTGCTGGATTTACACTTTTCTGCTATTTCTACATAATTTATGAGATCAACTGAAACAGCACGAAAAGACCCACAACAAACAGAACAACCTATAGCAAAAAGCTGATTATTTTGAAGCTCAGCCCACAGGCTGCCCCCAGCACGGGCTGGAAACAGCCACACACAGAGAATCACAGAGCAGTTAAGGCTGGAAGGGACCTCTGGAAATCATCTAATCCAACTGCCCCCAGCAGTACCTTGGTTGTAAGTGAGGGGTAGCTCTTGTTGACTTTGCGGAGACCATCCAGCATTTTGGGCAGCTCTGAGGGGTTCACTGGCTCCACGGCTATTTTGATAACTGACGTGGTGTTGAACTTCAAGGGACGGAAGATCTGAGCCTGGAAGCAGAGAGGACAAAGAGCTGAAACTGCATCCCCACATGTCCACAGGGTAAGACACAGCAGGTGAAGCTCCTCTCTTTCCCTCAAAGGCTCTTGTGCCCTGGCACCGTGGCAGACAGGGATTCCTTAGCCCCACCAGGAGAGCCTTTGGGATGTACCCCATCGCCTTGCCTCCCTGGAAGGCTGAGCAGGGCCAGCCAGCCACGGTACCTCCTCATTGCCCCGAGGCTCCGTCACGGTCGCCGTCTTCACTATGGGCTGGTCCACGCCCTCGATCAGCACCCAGTTGCCAGCAGGAACCCTGTTCACCTCAATGTGATACCTGAAAGGCAGGAGAGCACCACTGCAGCCTCAGACCTTCCAGTGCCCTCCTCCTCCCTCTCCCTGGCAGCTCTCCCTCCCTCCCAGTCCCCCCCAGGTGACTCCTCTCCCAACGAGCACATTGCCAGAGATTCCCGTACCTTGCAACTGAGATCCAGAGGCGTCCGACGGTGCAGATCTGGGAATCCTCCTCATCTTCCAGGGTGTAGTTTTCCCCAAGGACCTTCACAGGCTGCCCAGCGTGGATGGTGCCACTGAGCACCCTGCCAAAGGCGTGGAACTGGACACCATCATCAGTGCTGTACATTTTGGTTGTGTGACACATCAAGGGACCCTTCCCGTGACACAGAGAGAGAGAAATGAGCCTCTTTCAAAACACACTCAAGAAACAGACACAGACCTGGCAGGACTGGACTTTGATGATCCTTGTGGATCTCTTCCAACTCAGAATATTCTATGATTTGTGGATAAAAGGGATTGATGGGCCAGAATTTAGAAATAATTGTTTTGATTTGCCAAGTCTTTTAGCTCCTGCCACTGGAAGCCCTACATCTCCTTGCCCTGTATGGAAAGCCCTGGAGTGACCGTGGTGGACTCTCCTGGAGCTCCTGTCCTTACTCTTGTAGAGCAGCAAATGGTGGCTGGGACAAAGCCATGAGAAATGTCACCTGCTGGCCTGCAAACCTGCTCAGGGCAGAGCACCTGACCCCCTGGATCACAGCTTCCCGTGCCACACGGTCACTCCACACCAGTGATGTGGTGACAACTCACCACTGTGGAGTTTTATGTGGATAATCAAAACTCATTAAAAAAAGATATTTAATTTTCTCTGCAGACATCAGAGCAAAAGTCACAGGCAAATTCCTCACTCAGCTGCCAGCGTTGGTGGCTCCAGACAACTCTGAATGACAGCTCAGCGCAAGCTGTTGGAGGAGGAAGGGTTTGCAGGGCTGGGAGAGGAAAGGTGCTGACTAACTAACACAGAGTTATTTTTATCAGCACCATGCAGTTTTTTAGAGTTTGGAGAGAGAATCAAACTTCAAGGAAAAGGGACAAAAAGACTGCAAAAGGACACAAAACCACCCTGCAGCTCCCACGTGCTCTGGAGTCCTGACCTAGTCCTGTTCTTCTCTGAACACTGTGAAACAATTCCCTCTCTCCAGGGCTGCCCTGGCAGGCAGCTGAAGCTCCTTGGAGTGAAGAGATTTGTTCCAGTGTCGGATGAGAGGTTTCAGAGTGCTGCAAGTCAGCTCTGTGCACATGGCTGGCTGGGAGGCAGCTGCTGGGGCAGGGCAGGGGGAGCAGGGCCTGTTTGCCTCGGATTTGCACACCCAGAGCCAGCACAGGGCTTTCCTTACGTCAGGGTCGCACTCGCTCATGGCCTCCCCCAGGTCGGAGTCCACGCCGCCCGTGTAGGTGTGCTCGATTTTTGTCTTGGCCCCCACCTTCGGGGAGGGGATGTGCTGCACACACATGTCCACAAAGCCTGCAACAGGAACACGTGGTGAGGACAGGGTGAACCAGGGCGGAGGGAAGAAATGGACTGCATAACCACAAGGCAAAGCCGGGGGGCCCGCAGCACCCACAGCAGCAGGGGAGAGGTGAGCAGTGTCTCAGGCTGTCCTATGGGCAAGTGGTCTCATAGTTTAGGTTTGGGAAATTGAGCAGGATCTGCGCAAGCTGGCACTCCTTGGCCAAAATATAACCCTCGACTCTTGGTGTGAGGTACTGGGGATAGAAGGAGGATTGTGGAGGGGAAGACAAACAGCTTTTACCTGTGAACTCGCCAAAGAACTTCTTGCAGACGAGCCGTAGGAGGGGCCGGATGTTCAGTTTCAATTCCTCCTTGGTCAGGTGGATGCCAAGTTCATCCAGGGTCCTGGGCAGGGTCGTATCCACATCCCCCACCACCTGCAAGGCAAGCCCCACCCTCAGGTTCACTGTGGGGGTCCCAGTCAGTAACTCCCCAGTGCAGCATCACACACCAGCCACCACCCCCAGGGCTCTGAACCCGCACGGCTTCAGAGCTCACACGAGAGCCAGATGGGTCAAATCATGGAATCGTGGACTCATTAAGGCTGGAAAAGCTCTCTAAGATCATCAAGGCCAACCATTCCCCCAGCACTGCCAAGGCCACCGCTGACCCATGTTAGGTCCCAAGTGCCACATCCACACAGCCTTTAAACCCCTCCAGCCATGGTGACTCCAGCTGGGAGCTGCCCTGGGCAGCTGTGCCGGGACTGGACAACCCTTCGGGGGAAGAAATTTTCCCTAATCTCCTCAATCTAAACCTCCCCCTGCACAACCTGAGGCCATTTCCTCTTGTACTCCCTGTTCCCTGGGAGTAGAGCCCAATGCCCCTGGCTGCCCCCTCCTGTCAGGGACATGTAGAAAGCAAGAAGGTCCCCCCTGAGCCTCCTTTTCTCCAGGCTGAGCCCCTTTCCCAGCTCCTCCTCATCCGACTTGTGCTCCAAGTCTTTGCTCCAAGTCCAAGCACTGTCACTTGGCTGCTATCAGAGCACCCAGGGAAGAGCAAGGACTGTTCTATTCACTGCAAACATGGGGCCGCATTTGCAAGAAATAACAATTACTCTGCACCCCCAAGCCCACCCTGGGCAGATCCCGCTGCAGAACAGGACAGGAAAGTCCCACAGACACCAGACCCACCAGCCACCTCCCAGTGCCCAGCCCCAGCTGCTCCCGCCTGGGCTGCGGGAGGGAGAATGACCCAGCACAGACCTGAGCCAAGATCTTGTACAGGGGCTCCAGAATGAACTCCACGAAGCTGCGCTGGGAACTGCTCGTCGGGGCCTTCTTGGTGAACTTGCGGCTGTTGGAGACCAGAGAGGTGAGGAGCAAGACCTGCAGCCTGCCAGCATCCCTACACAGCCTCTGCTCCTCCCAGCTTCTCCTCTGCTCCCTCCCAGTCCCACAGGGACACGTGGGCCAGGCTGACTCCAAATGAAGGCCAGAGGAGCCTCTCTGCTCCTCCTTGCGGGATTCAGGAGGAGCATGTGGATTCACACCAGGCAGGAGGCCTGACTCAACCCTTCCCAGACTACTCCACCACAGGATCACAGCACCAGGCGTGACCTTGGGTGCTCATCTGGTCCACATTTTACGGGCAAAGGAGGGGAAACCTCAGGAATAAAGCAACAGACATTTAAAGAGGGTTCTTACGTCTTCGGGTTGAAGTAGATGTCGCCCCAAAGCCGCTTCGCAAACTCCTGATAATTGATGTCTCCTAAAGGAAAAAGTGAATGAAAAAGTCTCTCAGATGTCACTGCATTTGTCTTAGCTTAGAAATCTTTATTTTTTGGCTTTTAAAACAAGCCTGAGGATTCAATTTAATGAACTGATGCTGATGAGTGAATGCCTCGTCCTAATTCTGAGTGAAAAATTAAGCGCTGTCCTGGGGAGACCAGGCAGAGATGAGCAGGACGAGTCCACTGGGGATGCCCCAGCAGCCCAGGGACACTGCAGATCACAGACTGGCTTCCCAGGAACACTCCAGCTCTCTGCTACCACGGGGTCAGAGCTGAGGAGTGCTGCAGGAGCCCAGCCACATCTGCTGCACTTCCAAACGGGAACGCTGTGACTGCTGCTGCAGTGCCAAGGTGCTGGGATGGCCTCCACCCCTCGGCCCTGCAGTCTCAGCACCAGCATTTTTTGCCCTGCCAGACATCTCCAGGTTCCTTTCTCTTTCTCAGGAAGCACACAGCCAAACACCCAAGGTCCAGTGCAGTGCTGGCTGTCACGGTGAATTTGCAAATACCAGGACAGGGTGAGAACCTACAGCAGGTTCCAAACAAGCTTTTGCTGTGGGCAGATGTGTGAGCACAAGGAATTTCCTGGCGGCTGCAGTCTGGACACTCAAGCTGCTCTAACTCCTGTTAGCTGACGTGGTGGCCACACATACAATCCCTGGTGAATCCAGTATTCCCAACTCCAAGCACCCGTTCAGCTCCTGCCTGCCCCACCCAGTCGGCATCTCCTGCCAGCTGTGCTGTCCTCAGCCCCCCAGGGAGGGGTCTCATCCCAGCAGGCTCTGCATTAATGCTGTGACACCCAGGGAGCTCATTTACTGCTCCAAACTCTCAGGACACGTGACAGCCCTGACACCATCAGTCCCTGACCTCTACAGCTTCATCCTCCCTCAGGCCAAGTTCTCTGCAAGAGCTGGCCCAGCTGCTTTACAACCTCCTTCTTCCCCTGCTCACGGCTCCTACTGATCCCCAAATTCCCCAGTGGGGGACTTCAAAAACCTGGGCTGTGCAGCTGCTAATGCCAGCACAGAGCCCGCTGCTACACGCAGCAGATTGCCTTGAGTGAGCACCTGGGGAGCAGAGAATTAAATCCAAGCCAGAAGAAGACAGTTTCTTAAAAAAGAAAGAGGGCAAGAGTGCAAAACCTTGTGGGCCAAGCTTGTGCCCAGCTGCAGCTGAGTCTCAGACTGCTGGGAAAAGGCAGGAGGAGTTTAACTGCTTCGCTCCTGAGCTGCTGATAAGGAGGCAAAGCACAACGCACACACCTGCCTTCAACTGCTTGTTATTTCTGCTCAGGGTATGTGTAAAATCTTGGCTTCCGACTCAGGAAACATTTATCAGGAGAAAATATCTTGCTAAAACTGTGTTTCTGCTTTTTAACCCCCGAGGCTCAGCTCTGCAGCACCACTCAACTCCCAGCAACTCCAGAACACAAACACTGGCCGTGTGCAGGGGAAGCTGAACGGCTGAGAAAACCTCCACGAGAAAGGCTGGGAAATGAGATGTTGAAGTGCACCAGGTTTCCGGCTAATCCTCACCATATGTGTCTGCATAAATCTTCGCAAAAGACCCCAGTGTGAAGCAGATGCTGTACTGAGAGCTGGAGAAGCACACGTTCCCCAGAAGGGGAGACAGCACGAGGTTCTCGTCGGTGGAATACATGCTGAGAGGAGAAAAATAAAACCAAATCAATGTTATGAACCAAAGAAGACACTTCAACCCACTTCCGGCACCCAACAGCAGTATGTGACAGGCAAGGAGCCTGCATTGCCAAAAAGCATCTTTAAACAGGCTGCAGCTTGCTTGCCATCAGAATCTCAGGGTCAGGAACATTTTCTGCCTATAAACTTCAAAGCATTAATGTGCAAAGATTTAAAGATACTAGAACTAAAAAGTTACCAACACAAATGCTTCAGATTTTTTATGTGTGAGAGTTTTTCTTCCCATTAAAAAGCAGCCAAGTTGGTCAACCAAGTAACGGAAAAGATAATATAGGAATAGAATTTAATCAAAAGAGGTTTAAGGAGCTCTCAGCCGTGCTAGGCAGGGTGAATTACCCTGCTCCCAAGCTGCCTGATGCCAGCACACACTGAACAGAGGCATGCCAGGGAGCTTGTGTGCAAATCCACACACACTTGAAGGGCAGAATGCTGTCAAAAAATCCCTGGATGCAGAAGAACCCACAGAAAAGATGCATGGCTACCAAGATGTCCCTCCCTTCCCAGAGCAGGGCTGGCACGGAGATTTGACTGTGCCAGTATCATAATCCTTGTTTAGGAGTTGGGACAGTAAATCCTCTTTTTAGTTTTGTAGCAAGTATTTAGGAGCTCTGAGACATCTCAACCTCCAATTTGGGATACAACCTGGATAATTTCGGCATATCTGAGACATTTGGGAGCACAAATTCCCTGCTCCTGTCATATGTCCACTTTCCCTAATTTTTAATGGAGGAAAAATGAAATGGAGTGGGGGAAATGAAATCCCCTGGAGCCTGCCAGGAAGAGCCAATACTGCTTAATTCAACGTATTGGCAGAGATGAACTTCCAGTGGTTCTTCCTGGCCCATTTTCTATGGTTCAACAGATCAAGAGACAAACTGATGAGTTTCCAGGCATGTGCAAGGCTCACAGAGAGCCATGGGACAGGGACAGCGAGCACTAACAACGCATCACCCCAAGCACGCTCACCTGATCAGCCCATTAACTTCGTCTACAATGTGTCTGAGTTTGTAATAAGCATCTGTGGGGGGCAGTTTCAGCTCCAGGATGAGTCTGTCGATCTTGTTGATGCACACGGTCACTGCCAGCCTCTCCTGCACCGCGTGCTTGATCAGCCTCTCCGTGTTCAGCATCACCTGCGGGGAACAGCGAGCTCAGAGCCCCAGGAAAGCCTCCACAAAATGCTATCTGGGGCGTGAGAGGCAACCAGTGACCCCTACTCGGCTGCCAGGCTGCAGGAAAGCCCCAGCTCAGCAACCAGCAATCAGCTAATTCTCCTGAAATTCAGAAATAGGTGCTGACCCAACCAAATTCCTTGAATCCAACCCTGTGGACATCTGCGATATAAATAACCTGCTCGGCTTTAGGTATCACGGGGATGGAGATGCACACAAGTCAGATAATCAGCCTACAGGCCATGGCATCACATCAGCCTGGACACGGCAGCCAGAGGCTTGGCTGCCTGTCTGCATGGAAAACACCCTCGCCTCCCAAACCGTCCTCCAAAAACCCTTCACCCCAGAAAGCTGAACCCATCCCAGGCCTTCATGCTAAGGCAGGAGCGAAGACTCCAGAGGGAGGGATGTAATCCCCCCAGGAGAAGATGGCACTCACCCCCTCGGCCGCGTCGATGAAGAGCACGACGCCATCCGAGATGCGCAGGCCGGCTGTCACCTCGTCAGAGAAATTCACGTGACCTTCAAAACCACACAAAGGTGGGCAGTGAGAAGCACAGTGAGCCCTGGTGCAGCAGCAGCACACAGGCTGGGAAGCTGCAGGGCTTTGCAGATCCCTCTGGTTGCTGGTGCCCAGAGAGGCAGAACAGAGATGGTTCCTCCTCAGGCAGGGACCTGGGAGTGGCTGCCAGAGCTCCCCACGGGGACTCAGCTTCAGCTCTAATGCTGTTTTTCGAGAATGCACACAACAACGTGCTTAACAGGCACTTTTCCTCACATTTGTGACCGTTTTTCTCACAGCTCCGTGCAAGTACTTCGGGAAAAGGAGGAAAATTTCTTCTCAAAGACAACAGATGCCTCTCCTCCCAGCCTCCTCCTGCGCTCTAACCTCCCTCATCCCGAGCTGTAGCTCAGCAGATGTGTCCCAAGACCCTCTTTCCTAAAGTTTCTTACAAGCTGATCTGTGATTATGTTCCCTGCACAGGAGCCTGTCAGAGGCCTGAGGAACTTGCTGAGTCTCACTGTGGGGCAACAGCATTTGAGCAAAGCAGGGTCCCCCTGCACACGGCAATACCTGGGGAAGGAAAATCTCTACCAGTGCTGCTGGAGTGAAACATCTCCTCAGCCTCACCAGCCCTCAATTAGGCCAGCTAATCACAAACACGAGCCTGACTTGTCCCTGCCCATGGCAGGGGCTTGGAACCAGATGGACTTTAAAGTCCCTTCACGCCAAACCATCCTGGGTGATTACGGGTCAGCACTGCTGCAAGTGACTTCACAGGAAGGAACTCAGCTGCAGGCTCAGGACTAGGCTGGAATCAGCTATAAGTACAGAACAAAGCTAAGTGCTGCCCAGAGCAGGATTTTCAGGATTGCACAATCACCTGGAGTGTCAATGATGTTGAAGAGGAAGGACTTTCCTTTGGTGTCTGGCAGAACAATCGTCACCGGGGTGCTCTTGATCCCCACCCCCCTCTGAAACACAGGAAACCAGGAATTCAGGTAGAGAAAAAATAAATGAAAAGATCACCATGTACAGATGCAGAAGAAGATCAAGGAAAAATCAGAAAGATGGAAAGAATTAAACATCCACCCAGGACATCCTGGAAGAGAGTAATAACTGTGGTGGTTATCAGATCACTGAGGTGCCCAGCCCAGCTCTCCCATCCACACTGGTCACACTGGTGAGCCACCACTGCACCCTCCACACCTGATTTCAGCTGAGGAGGTGCTACAGGCAACACCTGAGACAGACAGTGGGTGTTTGTGCTTTCACCCTCTGCTGCCACCAAGTTATACCTCAAAGCACAAGACTTGATCACACGGAGTATAAAGTAGAGCATTAAGAAGAGGAAAAAAAATGCTTCAAAGGATTGTTCTGGTCATGACACAAAATAACATTCCCACTCATGCCCAACCACATGGAATCACAGCTGAGGAACACAAGGAGAAATGTATTTATTTTGAAATAGTTTTTTTTTCCTCATCTACCACTGCTGCAAACCCCTTCCTCCTCTTTCTCTCAAAGAAAGTAAGAATTAGCCCCAGACTGGGGTGACTCTGCTGTAGATTTAACATACAGGTTATAAAATCATACATGGAGATGAGGGAAGGACGTTGGATCAGAAAACTTCCTGAGGCAAACAAGAGGAGCAGATTATTTTATTGATAAAGAAAATACCCAAAATGTGGAAGGCACAGAAAGGCGTTAAAATGGATGAGGAAACTGCCTACAACAACTGCAAGTAAAGCTTGAGACAACCCGATAAAATCACTACAAGACCACTCACCTCCTGCTCTGTGAACAATATATCAGTGTAGCAGAGCTGCAAAGGCAAAACAAAAATCAGAGTCTCGTATTTCAGTATCAGATATTCAGTTTGAAGCACGACACCGTAACTCTGACACATCACTAAGGTGACAAGTAAGTGACAGATGCAGAATTAGGACTGAGCTCTGGCTTCCCAGTCCTACATTCCAGTCACTGCAGCACCTTGTCCCGATGCACAGCCACCCTCCCTCAGGGTGGAAAAGCCAGCCCGTGTTCCCCAGGGCAGGAGTGCCCCAGGAGCTCACTCACATCCTGGTCGTAGCGCTTCCGGATTTCCGGGTGCGTCTGTTCTATCAGGCAGTCAACAAAACACGTCTGGAAAAGAGCAGAGACAGGAGGTGCCTCCCTTCAGACAGACAAACGCAGCCCCACCCCTCCAGCAGCAGCACAGAGCATGCTGAGCAGGTCATTGTAAAACCTACAAATCCAACCTAAAAAAAATCTACAAATTTCACAAGAAAATCTAGAGCCAAGACAAGGGGGAAAGGCCTTGAGCTGGAGGAGAACAAGAAATTCCTCCCTGTGAGGGTGGCAGGCCCTGGCACAGGGTGCCCAGAGCAGCTGTGGCTGCCCCTGGATCCCTGGCAGTGCCCAAGGCCAGGCTGGACAGGGCTGGGAGCAGCCTGGGACAGTGGGAGGTGTCCCTGCCATGGCAGGGGTGGCACTGGACAGGCTTTAAGGTCCTTCCAACTCCATCCATCCTTGCATTCTATAAATAAGTGCATGAGCAGGAGGAGCAGAAGGTGCTGCTGCAGAGAACCAGGGGCAGGAGGGCTGGCAAAGCAAACAGACAGGTCACCACCACCACTCCTGTATTTCGGACACTGCCGGTACCTTGCCGTGGTGAAGGTGCCCACACAGAGTCACATTCCGGATCAGCTCCGAGTTGTCCATCAGATCTGCCAGGAAACTGCAGGAACGAAACACAAAAGACTGTTGGAGACTTCTGCTGTGTCTAAGAAAAGCAGGTGCCTCTTCAGCTACACTTTCTATCCAAGGTGCCCCCTGAATCCTCGCCAAACTTTTATCCTGCCAGCGCCCTGCGGAGGAAGATTCCCACTTTCCAGATGGGGAGGACAAGAGAGTTGGAGTCCCAGACAGATGGCAGTGGGTGGGAGGATACAGAGCTGGCAAAGCTGCCAGCAATGGAATATTATTGAATATTTTTCTTCTCTTCTAGTCAGTACTGGAGCAAAAGTCATATCCATGTTCTCAGAAGATGAAGCACTTCCACTCAAACCATGGCAGGCAGTCAGGTAAACCACGGTGCTGGATAACAAGCACCCCATGGAGCTCTGAAAGCAGCCAGGGGCTCCATGAATTCTGATTTTCAAGTTTCAAAACAGTGACATTCCAGGGACTGAAGGAATTAAGTCTTTTTCAAAGCTGCAGCTGAGCTGGGTAATGATGAGCTGGTCACTTCTGGATGGATGCCGGCCAAAAGATAATTGAGATCCTAAATTACCACCCCTAAAAAATAATGGGCGGCTATAAAACATGCAGCCACTGCCAGAGGCCTGCAGAGAGCAAGTGCTGTCAAATAATCTCCTTTTAAAACAGATTAAATTTTCACTGATGCAATAGACTTCTTAATGTAAAACGTTTTGATTAAGAGCTAAAAAATACAGCAATCAATACTAACCCCGATTAAAACCTTCCTAACTGGTCTGAAAATAAGGCTAAATGGGAAATCAATACCAAGCTTGCAGGTTTCTGGCTGCATCCCACAAGGAATTTCTCTTGGCCCCATCCTAACCATTTATATCAACAAAGAGGAGGAAAAGGAATTAATTACAAATGAAAAGAGCAGAGCATGCAGGATCGGGGAAGTGATGGATGATGCAGAGCCCAGGTCAGTGGCTGAGCCAAAGCAAAGGCTGAGAAAAACCAGCCCCAGCAGCTCTTGGGCTCTGCTCCCACTCTGCTGAACCCCCCCAGGCAGCGGAGGGACCCCGGAGCGAACACCAGCTCAGGAGCACCCTGCCTGTCCCCTCTGGAAAACACGAGGCTGCTGGGAGCCAGGCACGGGGACTGCTCACCACCAGGGACCTGCTGCTCAGCCACACCTGCTCCTGGGATCTACACCTGGAGATGAGCATTTAAAACTGGGAAAAGCCCTGAGTGGCCATGAAGTGGTGAGTGGAGAGCCCAAGGAGACTCCCACAGCTCCATCTGCTCACGCCACAGAGAGACAACACACACACACTGCACACACGGGGACACGGGCCCTCCGCCCACCACAGCGCGCGGGCGCTGCTGCCAGCAGCAGACTTTTAACAGCAAAAGCAAATGATGGCTTTTATTCTGCAGAAAACTCGTGTGAGATATTACATCTCCAGTTTTTAACGCATTTGGAATTTTCTCCAGGAGGTTTTGTCCCAGCCCTGGTGTCCGAGAAGCTGCTTTGGGACACAGCCAATAGACCCACCCGGCACAGCTGCAGTGCCCTGCTGACTGCACAGCTCCCTGCACTCACCCAGCAGCATAAAAATTCCCAATGGAAGCTGGAATAGATGGGACCTCATCTGAGACTGGGATCAAGCCAAAATGTCCCAGTATGATGCCTGCTACACACCAACCATGTGAATATTTAACAGGGTGCTCAGAGCAGCTGTGGCTGCCCCACCCCTGGCAGTGCCCCAGGCCAGGCTGGACAGGGCTTGGAGCACCCGGGGTCAGTGGGAGGTGTCCCTGCCATGGCAGGGGGGGCACTGGATGGTTTTAAGGTCCTTCCAACCCAAACCATTGCAAGAACGTTTCCTGAGCCACGAGCTGTTGCTACGGAGCTTGATCTCAGCCCCTGAGGAGGGAAAACGTCTGTGAAATGGTTTGTCCTGCACTTCCTCTTGTTTTGGGGTCAGAACCTGGGACTTGGCTGCTCTCAGGTCTGTGCTGGGCTCAGTAAGACCCCAAGCCAACGCCCCCAAACCCGCCTCCCCCAGCCCCACACTCACTCCATTTCGTAGACAGTGACCGGCAGCGTCTGCTCCATCAGGGAGAACTTCTTGGTTTTCACAGGTTTAATAATGGGCTCTGAAACGAGAGAAAGAACAACAAACTGTTCCCAGAGCCCCCGAACCAGCAGGGTCAGGAGCAGCCCCCAGGAATGGGGAGTTCTGCTGGCAACCTCTCCATTTTCCAGCTGACAGCTTCTCTCAGCTGCTTGAGAGGGTCACTGCAGGGCCCTTCCAGCTGAACCATTCCAGCATGCAGGGGTCAAAGGAGACGACTTAAATGCATTCACGTTTTCCTTAAATAGCTTTCCAGTCCCTGCTGATTCCTGCTCTTCCAAAGACACGTTTGTTTGTGCCCGAATCTGCACACACCGGGCACACAGGTCCTGAGGCTATGAGGGGACCCCAAAGGGGCAGGATGGAATGGAATATTATTTCCCTTTCCAAGGATCCATTAAGAGCCTTCTCCTCCCTCCACCCCCTCTCACAGCTCCCTCCCCACTCACCAGTGAGTGGCTGTGTGTCTTCCTCCTGCACGATGGTCTCCACCTCAGGCCCATAGACCTCCTCTGCTGTGGGGTAGTACTTCTTGTCCTCGTGCAGCACCACCTCCATCCCGGGGTGCTCCTCGTCGTGCTCCCCCATGTCATCATCATCGTCATCATCCTCCAGCTGCAACCAAGGCTCACCCTCAGCTGCCGTGGAGCCACTCGAGGGGACAGGTCTGGGGTCACCCCCGAGCGAGGGACCCCCACCGCAGCCCCAGCATCCACAGAGGTGCCCCGGGAGCAGCCCCTGGGTGAGCAGCACGGCTCTTCCCACAGCACCTGATCAGCAACAGCCCCTGGGCTTGCAGGGCCAGCGGCACAGGCAGCGGCTCACGCACACAACAACCACGCACAGCACAACACAACAACCACAGCCGGGTAACTCGGCCCCCACCCCACACAGACCAGCACCAGATGGGAAGGGGCTCCCTCGTTTCCCCCGTGGGACGGCCCCTCTGCTCCCCCGTCCTCCTCCCGCCCCCCGATGTCCGTGGGGCCTTGCTCTGCCTCCCCCCGCGAGGATCCGGCTCCCTGCTGCAGCCTCAGCTCCCTCCTGAGGGGCTCCCGAAGGGACACGGACGCTCCACGGGGCTGACACCAAAACCAGCCAAACACAGCCCGAGCCGCAGGAGCTCCCAGTTCCCACCGGATTCCAGCAGGAACTTTGTCATTCCCTTTACCCCAGAAACAGATTTTGTCAATTTTTTAAACACCAAACCCGCCCTGGCACTGCCCAGTCTCATCAGACCCCGCACGGGGCAGGAGCGGCCGCGGGGCCCGTCC
>WEIT01018268.1:346870-367618 GCA_013389985.1 Dryoscopus gambensis
CCGAAACCCCCGGGGTCTGAGCTCGGAGCTGCGCCGGGAGGGGCTGGAGCTGATGGCCCGAGCACTGCTCTCGGGGGACTCGAGGGGCAGCAGCCTCGGGATCCCTGGAACGGCCTCGGGATGCCCAGGACAGCCCCGGCTCCGAGGACAGAACCTGCAGGCGCGGGCACTCGGCCGTGGTTGAGATTTGTCCCAAAAACCCGCAGGTGGCCCCGTGGGGGCTGAGATCCGTCTCTGCTCCGTGGCCGGTCCCTGTGGTGGCCCGGCTGTGTCCAGCAGTGGAATGGCACTGCCCGCTCCCCAGAACACTGTCCCCTCTCCAGGACACTGTCACCTCTTCCCATTCCCACCCCCAGCCCCCCATCTTTCCTCACACAGCCCAGGCCAGGCAGAAGCAGAGGGTGACGTGTCCCCCGTGCCCTTCCCAGCCTGTTCCTGCTCCCAGTCCTGCCCCTGCTTTGTCCAGGGGGTTGTGAGCAGGTTGGGATGGCAGGGCTGCTCCACGGGGCAGTGTTAGGCACTCCCAGTGCCCTCCAAACTCCTGGATTCCCTGTGGATCCAGCTGGGGACTCCCAATGTTCACCAAAGCCCTGGGTCCATCTACAGATCTGTCTGGGACTCCGAATGCCCACCCAAGCCCTGGGCCCCCTATAGATCCACGTGGGGACTCCCTGTCCACTGACATCCAGGATCATTTGATCCAGGATCATAGATCCAGGACTTTGACCACACTTTGGAGACACTCTGGCATCAGATCAAATTCCATTCCTGGATCCATATCTGTCTCACTCACCCTGCCTTCTGAGAGGCAGGAAAACACTTTCAAGTGGCTTCTCCCCCAGACACCTTGTCAGTGCCTATAATGGGATCCCCGGGGGATTTTAAACTGGTTTCTCCTTGTATTGGTAAGGGCCTGCTCCTGCAGCCTGTCCGGGCCCTCTGGGTGATCCATACAGCCCAAAGTCAGAAATTGCCTCAGAGAAGCAGCTTGAAGCCTCAAAATGTTTTCTCTTGCCACGTGTCCCTCCTGTCCCTGTCCCTGTAGGGAGATTGTGCTGGCCTCTCACCTGAAGCCTCTGGAGAAGAAGGACAGGCTGGGACAGAGGAGGAATGTGCCGTGGAATCCCTGTGCAGCCCCGGCAGAGGCAGCGCCCGCCCGCGCTGTGGAGATCCCACAGGTGAGGGAGATCCCACAGGTGAGGGAGAGGCTGCCAGGGCCTCGTTTGCAGCTGGAAATGCCTCGGGAATCATCTGGGTGTTAATTGGAATGCAAGAGTTACTCAGGATTCACTCTGGGTGTGAGCCAGCCCTCCCAGGCCCTGGAATATTGGGGTTTGGATCAGCACGGGCTCAGGCTGGGCCCCTTCAGGAAGAGTCTGCTCCATGCCTGTGGGAACGGAGGCCTGGCTGCACACTCTGGACCCAGAGCTCCCAGTGCCTCCCATGGTGACCAGAACAGACTGTGGGAGCCATCCCTCCTGGCTGGGAGCAGCTCCCAGCAGCTGCAGCCTGGGACCCAGAGCCAGGGCTGCGCACCAGGATCCTCCCTGGAACAGCCTCTGGCTGCAGAGATTCCCTGAGCACAGCCGGTGCTTTGCCCATGGTTTAGTGACCATGGAATAGGGCTGGGTTGGGTGGATCCTGCTGCCTGAGGAGCTCACTGAGTCCCTCAGCAGGGGGAAACAGGGACAGGACATTTTCTGTCCAGGTCATTCGTGATTGGACTCACCTCGGTCCTGCCCCTGCCGTGGGCTCTGTCCTGGAGTGTCCTGGTCCCTGGATGTTTCCCATGGATGTTTCCCAAGATAAGGCCATTTCATGGATTGCCTTATAAACAATCCCATGGATTGTTTATGCTGCTGGATTTCATTGACCTGTGTTTATTATGAGATCTTTTGCAACTCTCCTGGGTAGTGTTGTGTTTCCTTGGACTGAGCAATGATCTCCCCAGGCAAATCCTCCCAGTCCCATCAGCACCAGGCTCAGATCTCCAGAGCTTTTCCCCCTGTGCTCAGTCCCAGCTGATGTCCCTCTGCCTTGCTCCCTGCCTGTAGAGAAGCTGCACGTTTGCCTCCTCCTTCAGCCTGTGTGCCAGTGACCCAGCGGGGATGGGCTCAGCAGTTAATTAGAGCTGGTATAAAATGGGATTTCCTTTATCTGGGAATGCCACTTGGAGCTCAGCTCTCAGCCTCTGCTCTGCCACAGCCCCACCAATGCCGGCTGGCACCCGACAGGGCATCCGCACATTTTCTGGGGTTTGCATCTCTCACCTTTTCTCTGCCACTCCCTGGGTTTGCCTGTCAGTGCTCAGAGTGTTCCCTGCCCTGCCTGATCTCCGTGAGATCCTTCCCAGGCAGTGCAGGTGGATCCAGGCTGGGCAGAGGGTCTGACTCTGGCTGGGGTCGGGGTCACTGCACAGCCGTCTGTGTTCGCAGTGGGTGCCACATCTCATCCACACTTCCCTTTTCCGCCTGGAGTTCCCTGGTTCCTCAGGGCTCAAGGCACCTGGCATTTCCTTGTCTTCCCCTTTTCCCCCTCAGCTGCTCCTTGTGCTGCCAAAGCTCCTGGTAAAAGCACCTCAGCTGTCCATGGGCTGACTGGGGCGAGGGGATCAAAGTCTTCAAGTGGGAACAAACCAAAAGGAGCTGAGTGACTCCTTTCTCCTTTAGGAGCTGGACCAGCTGCCCGCAACCGCTGCCGAATTTCACAGAGATTGGCGCAGGTGCTTGAAAAGTGGGACAGAGAAATACCAGTTTTTGCTGGAGCTCGGAGGGGAGGCCTTGGGCAGGATCTTCCAGGCTGATGTGGGCTTTGGCCTCCTGGGGGAGTTCCTGACAGTGCTGGCAGAGAACATCCGTCCCGGAGACAGAGCCGCCGTCCTTCAGATCCTACGGAGCCTGGCGGGCACCAAGCGCTTCGGGCTGAACGTGGCTCTCCTGAGCCAGCCGGAGAAGGAGAGCAGCCGGGATTTGTTCGGGAAGCTGCAGAGCAGGGATTGGCAGGCTGCTGGCCAGCCCGGCAGCCCGGCCAGCTGTGAGGGAGGGAGGGCAGCCCATCCCATGGAGACCCACTTGGAAAAGGAAACCGAGGAGGAGAGGACAGTGGTGGAGCTGGTGAAGTGTTACCAGGTCAGCTGAGGGAGCAGGAGCACCAGGACTGAGCAGAAACAGGGTAAAAGAAGCTCAGAAGAACCTCAAAGCTTACTTTGGCATCACCCAGAGCACAAGTTCTGCACAAATAAAGTTTAGTTCCCAAGCTGTGGTGCTGTGATCTCTGAGCTGGGTGTCCTCACAGATGGGTATGGGAGAGTCTCTTGGATAAGGAGAAAAACGAGGGAAAGAAAACACTGGGTAGCAGTTTTGAAGGAGAAACCCAGACCCAGGTAGTCCCTTCCCTCTTCCACCCCTGTCCATGGTCACTGAGGGGACTTAATGGATGTAATTGATGACAGTAACAACTGTCAGGTCCATTTTGTTCCCAAACCCCATGCAGCAAACAGCAGAGTCACCCCAGCAGACTGGAACCACCTACTCCCAGCTGCCCTGGAGAAACCCCCAGGCACCTGATGGCAGCATCCAGGTTCATCCCTGAGGCCTGGCATGGGAATGTTGGGCTTTGTGGCACTGTTTGAGGGGACATGTGTGTCCCTGCACTCTGCTGGGCTGCCTTTGCACGCTGAGGACAGCTGAGGGCTGGAGACTTCAACAAAAGAACGTCCTGGAGTTACCCAAGGTTGGGATGGAGGATTTTGATGCCAGAACAGCCCTGGCACAACAGTCACAGCTCTGGGGGAACAGGCACGCTGCTTGAGTGGTGCCATGGCTCAGGGTGAGGATGTCAAGGCTGGGAGCAGGCTGCTGCATCCCCACCTCTTGGGAAAGGCAAAATCCCTGGGGTTTGGTGGGAAAAAATGCAGTGGAGCAGAGATTGTGTGAATGGTGGCAGAGGATGGGGCTGTGAGAGCCACTGGGACCCTTTCCAGGTCAGCCGGGTCCTGGTGTGACCTGAGCTGCCAAGAGCTGAGCTGAGGGGCCAGGCAGGGTCCGTGGGGAGCAAACATGAGCTTTGTCGTCATCATCATCATCATCATCCTTGCCCACGTGAGTATCCACAGGGTCCACAGGGAGCAAACATGGGCATCATCATCATCATCACTGTCATCATCATCATCATCCTCCCTGCCCAGTAGGCCACTCCTGGAGCCCATCCAGGCTTGACCATCATCCCCACAGGGCACTCAGACACCCTGGACCATCCTCCCGGTGGAAATTCCCGGTGTTCTGGCCATCAGCAGTCAAGCACTGCCAAGTGCCCGCTCTCCCTCCCCTCGGGGCAGGACTGGGACAGCGAGGATGGATGTGGGAAACTCCCTGTGTTGGCACAGCTCAGTAGGGACAGGCAGGATTTGACACAGCCAGGGTTTGCTCCAGGTGGGATTTCACAGCACCAGGGTTTGTTCCTGGCTCTGCTGCTGGTTGGCAGTGGAGGTTAAAGCTCAATAAAGTCCTTTTCAAAAGAAAACTTGGAGCTGGTGCAAGATGTTCTGGCCAAACTGTAGAGTTCTTCATCTGCACCAGTGATTTATTAGCTGTTTTTCTAAGAGGCTGCTAAAAACATCCAACAAACTATTTTGATCCAATTAATACTTGCTTTTCTCACCCTTTTTTGCCTTGTTTTCCTTGTTGAGAACTATGTGTCCCAAACCCTTCAGTGTTCTTTTTTGAGCTCCTCAGCTGGAGCAAACCTTTAATTTTTTTTTTTTTTTTTTTTTTTTTTTTTTTTTTTTTTTTTTTTACTTTTGAAGGAAAAAATCTTTTTCAAAACAATCTGGTGATTTTCTTCAGAAAAGGCTGCTTTCAGGGTGTTTTTAACTCACCTGACTCAGCACAGAGTTGGGAGTTAATGTTTGTGCCTGACAAAGTTATCCCCAACACCCCCCAAAGGCTGTGACATCTCTGCAGGGTTTTGGTGGACACTTCACCCTCAGCACTGAGCAGGATGTGCCCTCCAGGCTCATCTCCTTCTTCCAAGGACGGGGCTTGAGGATTTCAACAAAAATCCCTTTGTGCAGGAGGGCACTGAGGTCCCAGTGCTGCTCTGGCACCTGAACCGTGTCGATGGGATCTCAAACCCACCCTCAGCCCCAACAGCTGCAGCCAGTTCTGGGAACTTCCCGGGAGCTGCAGCCTGGGGTTGTGTGGGGAAGGAGCTGGGATTGAGGATGAGGAACCCTGAGCAGATCCCTGATTCCATCCCGGGAAGGGGATCTCTCCCACCCCGCTGCCGGCTCTGGGGGTTATCCCTGCACCCTCCCCTCTGTTCAGCCCCTCGTTGGTGTTGGCCCCTGCAGAGAGATCCTTGGGGCCCAGCCCTGAGCACGTCCCCCTGCAACACTAGGATTGGTTCGGGCTCCCAGAGGTCCCCACTGCCCAAAATCCCACGGCGCTGGCTGTGGAGAGGTGGATGCAGGCACAACCACGGGAGCTCTGTGTTCAGTAGCTTTATTCTCATCCCGAGCTGCGGCGGCGTTAGTGCATTAATTCAGTAGCAAGGGAGGCTGCTCGCGGTGTCCCAGCCCAGCACCATCCCCCTGCATTCCCACCCTGGGCACCACCCAGGGCTCCCATAGCGCCTCCTGCCCCGGGAGTGGCAGCGGTGGGACTGGGTGTTGTGTCTGGAGTCAGAGCGAAGCTGCTCAGCACGTGGCCCAGGGGACAGAGGGGACGAGGGAATGGCATCCAAGGGCAGCCGTGTGCTCATCCCAAAGGCTGGCAGGGCACGGGAAGTGCTGCTGGGTCATTGTTCCTGTGTCAGGTGGCATCAGGCGGGTCCTGCTCGTGGTCAGTGGCTGCAGCGAAGGTGGGGGCGGGGCTGCGGGCGAGCACCGGGCTGGGCAATGGCCCTGGGGGCGTTTGCTGGTCTGGGGGAGGACGAGTGGGGGACAGGGCCACGTGCAGCCAGGGACCAGGGATTTCTTCCAATCTCGTTCTGAACGCCCATGGAGGGGGTGGGCTCGGGCTCTGTACAGGGCAGGGACTGTGGCTGGGGCAGCCCCGGCCCCCAGAGCCCCTGGGCTGACCCCCAAGTGACCAGACTCCCCCGTCACTCCTGGGTTTCAGGTGGCACCTTGTGCTATGAGACCCTCACAGGTGCCCCGACACCTTTGTCCTCCTCCTCCTCCGCACCCCTCTCCTCTCCATTTTCACCTGCATGGCACTCCCCAGCCATCGGGCCGTGGGTCACCCCTCACCACGAGCCCCTCAGGTCTGTTTTGTCCCACCAGTGTTGGGGACACCTTGGTGGCAGTCACCCAGTGGGGTCAGGACAGCCCCATGGCTCTGTGCCGGGAGAAGCCCTTGAGGCCGCTGGGTAGCCCCACAACCCACCTCGGACACCCCAGCACCCTCAGGAACCCCTCCTGGTCCCTGTTTTGTCACCCCTTGACACCATCCCAAGAGCATCTTGCTTCTCCACCCTCCTCTTCCTCCTGCCCCTGCCTCTCCATCCTCCTCTTCCTCCTGCCCCTGCCTCCCAGCTGAGCTCACCCAGCGCTCGGTGACAGGGAAATGTCCCTCTCGCACCCTGCATCCCCCCACCCGAGGGTGCTCCGGGTCTGGGTGCCCTGGGGAGATCCGGGGAGGTCTCCCAGACCAGAGAGTGGATGCAGGGAGATGCTCTTGGCACGGCGTGCTGTCTGACGGTGCACGGAGATCGGAACAGGACGCACTCTCTCCCTGGGGCCCCGGGATGAGGCAGGAACGGCCCCCAAACCACCAGCACGCCGTGCTGAGGGAATGCGGCAGCGTCCCGGCGGGGAGATCGGCTCCGCCCGGACCCGCGGGACTCCCCCGGGTGCTGCCCGGTCCCACGGGTGCTCTGCTGGCTGCCAGCCCTGCCGGGCCCCGGGCACGGGGGAGCGTGGGGGAGAAAGGGGTGCGCGGGAGGGAGATTCCCCCCCGAAGCACCAGCGGTCCCTCCCCTGCCCCGTGCCCGGCCCGGGGCTCCCCCTACGGCACCTCCTTGTGCTCCTGCTTGGACTCCTTCAGCACCTGGGGGGGAGGCAGAGGGACTCTCAGCCCGGGAGCAGGCTCTGCCACCGGCTGAGCCTGCCTGGGCTCTGAACGAGCTTAGGGACAAGGACAGGGACAGGACAATTTTTGCTATGAGCTGCCAGCCAGATCAGGCCGTGCTCTCAGGGATCACTGGCTCCGTGCCTGGGCTGCTCGTGGGGCTCGGGGATGGTGGCCCCATGTGCAAGTCCCTTGGGGACACCCTGTGGGGAGGTGGGGATGGAGCGTGGGTGACACAAATGAGGATTTCCCACCTCTCCGTCTCGGGTCTCCACAGTTTTGACCACGATGCTCCTCTTCACATGGGCTTCTGACACAGATTTGGTGTCCAGGCTGGTCTCTGGGGGACATGGGCAGGACAAGGCAGTGACACCCTGCCCAGGGTATGGCCCTTCCAGCCACACTCAAGGGGAGAAGCCCAAAGTAAATGGACTGGGCTGGAAACCCCTGAACCATGAGAGACAGCAGCCCTGGGGACACAACCAGCCTCAGGGACAGGATTGGCCTCAGGGACATGGTTGGCCTTGGGGATATGGCAGGCTGTGGGATCTGATGAGTCCTGGGGACACAGTTGGGCTGCAGGGATAGCTGGGTACATTTCTGGCCTTGGAGATGTTGTTGACCATGGGGACATGGGTGGCTTTGGGATGTGATTGAGCTTGGGGACAGGGTTGTCCTTGGGGACACAGTTGTTACTGAGGAACACAGTTGGCCTTGGGGATTTGGTTGTCATTGAGGACATGATGATGTGATCAGTCTTGGGGACATCATTGCCCTTGGGGCCATGTTCAGCCTTGGGGATGTGGCCATGGCACCCTCCTCCCCCCACCCTGGGAGAACCCAGGAGTCCAGGTTCCCTGAGATTCAGAGAAAAATCTCCTGATCCCTCTGAATGGGGCAAGGATGGCCGAGGTGGCATCTCCTGCCAGAGAGCCTCCAGAAGCCACCCCATTTGTGCCACCATCCTGCCCCGCCTTCCCATGCGTGGGCACAGCCTCACCTCGGATCTGCAGGTTGGAGAAGCTCTGCACAGGGATGGTGATCCTGTGGGGCAACGGGAGCAGGGCTGGAGGATGGTCTGCAACCCAGCCGGACACCCCAGAGGGACCACCAGGACTTGGGCTCGGGGGTTTGGGCATGGCTGGGGCGGGTGAGGGGCAGGACAGAGCCGTCACCTGCTCTCCTCGCCCTCCAGCAGCTTGCGGTACGTGGCGATCTCAATGTCGAGGGCCAGCTTGACGTTGAGCAGGTCCTGGTAGTCCTGCAGGTGCTGGGCCATCTCCTCCTTGAGGCTGCGGATGTCCTCCTCCAGCCGCACCACCGTGTCCTGGTAGCCGGCCGTCTCCAGGGCGTAGCGCTCCTCCAGCTCCCGCAGCTGCCTCTCCAGGGACTCGTTCTGGGGGGCCACAGGGCGCCGTGACACCCTCCACGGCCACCTTCTCCCAGGAGCTGCGGGCTCTCCCCAGTGCCCATCCATCTCCCACCCCTGGGGACCAGCCATTGCCCTGGCTCTGGGTGGTGGTCCTGCCAGGGAACCCCCTGGTGGTGACAGCTCCCTGAGGCTGTGTCCCCTCTCTTGCAACCTACGGCTGTCACCTACCGAGCCCCGCAGAGCCTCCAGGTCACAGGTGAGGGCCTGGAGCTGGCGCCGGTACTCGTTGGCCTCCTGCTTGGCCACCCTCAAGGCCTCGGCGTGCCGGGCAGCCGCGTCCGTCAGATCTGCGAACTGGGACAGGGAATGTGTGCCATGGGATGGGACCGCAGGGCAGGGATGTGTTCTGGTGGCCCATGGTGTGGGAACACAACCCTGCTCTGCTCCACAGCAGGGACACGGCCCCGGGAACACGCGCCAAGGAGAAACATCCATGGCACAAGTGGGGACAGCAGAGCTCCCAAACCTCGCACGTCATTGAGGAGAATGACCCAACCCCGGGTGATCAACCCCAGCCCCGAGATGGTGACACTGCGGGAGGGGGCAGCCAGGCCACCCATCTGTGGGGCAGCCAGCTCCCACCACACCTTGGACTTGTACCACTCCTCGGTCTCCTGGACGTTGCTGGCGGCCATGGCCTCGTACTGGCTGCGGATGTCGCGCAGGGCGGCCGTCAGGTCCGGCTTGCTCGCGTCCACCTCAACGTGCACCCGCTGCCGGGCCAGCTGCTCCTGCAGCTCCCGCAGCTCCTGTGGGGGCAGGGGGGTCAGGGCAGCCCCCCGAGCCCCAGGACCCCCAGCCCCAGAGCGGGGTTACCTCCTCGTGGATCTTGCGGAGGAAGGCGATCTCGTCCTGCAGGGTCCCCACGCGCCGCTCCAGGTCCAGGCGAGCCAAGGCAGCATTGTCCACGTCCTGTCACCGTGGGGGACAGGAGTGACTGTCCCAGCTGGCCACCCAGGTCTCCTCTGTCCTGAGCTGCCCAGTCATGTCCATTCCCTCCCGCTCCCACCCAGCCCTGCCTCTCTCTGCCCATCACAGCATATCCCAGTCCCTCCCTGCCTGCTCCTGCCATTCCTGCCCATCCATGCTCCTTATCTGTCCCTCCCCGCCCTCCCTGTTCATCCCTGCTCCATTCCTGTCCCATACCTGCCTATTGTAACACACACCAGTCCCTCACTTCTGCTCCTGCCCATCCTTGCTACATCCCTGTCCGTTCCTTCCTGTCACTGCAACATCCTTGTCCATCCCTACCCCATCCCTGCCCATTCCTGAGGGAGCCCAAGCTGGGAGCTGAGCCTCCAGGGTGCAGGATGGGGGATGTAGGATCTGGCCGCTGCCCTCACCTGCCTGTAGGCAGCCAGGTTGCTCTCGGCCTCCAGCCTCAGGGTCACCTCATCCTGCAGCCTGTGCCAGAGCAGAGGCACAGTTACACGTCCGGCACCGTGGCTGGTCACTCTCAGCCCACGGACGGACCTCCCCCCGGGCTGACACAGCGCCACAACACCCCCCAAACCCCGGTCAGCTCGTGTGCCCACCCTGCACACCCCTCACCATCCCACACTGTTCCCAGGGCTCACCCCTGTTCCCATCACAATCCTGGTGCACACCAGTCCCTGGTCCCCAGGGCTACCCTGCTCCTGTCTCACTGGCCACTCTGATCCCTGGGTGCACCTCAGACTCCATTCTGGTCCCAGGGATCACCCTGGTCCTTGTCACCACCATGATTCCCATCCAGAAAAATCCTGATCACCATCCTGGTGCCCATCCGGGTCCCTGCTGCCACTTTGGGTCTAGTGGCCACCTTGGTCCTGGTAGTCACCCTGACACCCATCCCAAGTGGGCCACCCTGGTCCCCAGGGCTACCCCAAGCCGGACAGTGCCTTACTTCTGCTGGAGGCTGCCAAGGTCCTCGGCCAGGTTGTCCCTCTCCATCTCCAGCCGGGCCTTGGCGGTGGCCAACTGCTCCACGCGGCGCCGCAGGTCCCGCAGCTCCTCCTGGTAGATGTCGGCCGTGCGCGAGGGCTCCTGGTCCCGCGCCTGGTTCAGCTCCACCACCAGCACCTTGTTCTGCTGCTCCAGCAGCCGCACCTTCTCGATGTAGCTGGCGAAGCGGTCGTTGAGCTCCATCATCTCCACCTTCTCGTTGGTGCGCGTCTCCCTGAACTCTGAGTTGAGCGCCGCGGCCAGCGAGAAGTCCATCTTGCCCGAGCCCAGGCGGGGACCCATGCGGGAGCTCAGCTGGGTGCTGCGGGGTGCTCGGAGCCGGCTCGGGGGGCTGGCGGGGAGCACCCGGTACATGGGGACGGAGGGGCCGAGGCGGCGGCCGTAGGAGGACAGGCGCCGGCTCTCCATGGCGCAGGGATGGGCACGATGTGTCCGGCCAAGGGTTTTTATGGAGCCCGGGAGCCCCCATCCCGCCGGCTGCCCCCGGCCAGGAGCCAGCGGGCCGGCACGACGCCAGGCTGTGNGCCCCCGCACCAGGCACTGCAGGGTTCGGGGAGCGCGCCAGGGTGGGGACGGAGCCCGGCCCCCGTGGGTGGGGGCTGCGTGCGAGGCTGGGTGCGATGCCGTGGGGCACTGGGGGTGCCGGGTGAGAGATCCTCACACGGAATATTTGTGAGATCTGCATGTAGAGATCCACACACGTGTAGAGAGATCCGCACAGAAAGATCCGCACTCGTGTCGATCACAGAGACAGACGCACAGAGGGGTCTGCAGGAGGGATGCCCGCAGCCCCGCTGGGGCACACACACAGCCCTGCAGGGATGCACACCCGTGTCTGGCCGTGCCCACACGCAGCCAGCCCTCCCTGCCCTGTGCACACACCCCATGCGCCGTGCACACACACAGGTGCCTGCCTTGCACACGTGTGTACACTCAGGGCGTGCACGGACACACACAAAGAGCGTGCACAGACACAGCGTGCACAGACACACACACAGAGCATGGACAGACACACAGACTGTGCATGGACACACACACAGAGCGTGCACAGACATACAGAGTGTGCATGGACACACACTCAGAGCCTGCTTGTACACACACAGAGTACACACGGACACACACACAGAGCATGCACAGACACACACAGCGTGCATGGACACACACACAGAGTGTGCACGGACACACACACAGAGCGTGCAAGCATGCACAGACACGCAGCGTACACGGACACACACACAGCACTGTTTTCTCTGAACACTCACAGACCCCCAGAGTGGCCCCTCTGCCCTCCCACATTCTCACAACACACACAAGCACGGCACCCAGAGCACACCCAGGCATGCACACACGTGTACGCACACACCTGCACCCCTCCATGGTCCCTGTGCCGCACCTCCCCGGGATGAGCCCCAGCACAAACAGCTCATCACCAGCCCCCAGAGCCCATCACCTCCATCTGGCCATGAAGGCCGGCTACTAATTAAGGCGGGCTGTTAATTAAGTGGCTGGAACCTCCTAAGTCCTTCTCATCCCAATGGGTCTGTGGAAGCACTGGCTGGTGGCCCTGGATCTCCAGCCCCCACCCCAAATCCGGGTAGGTGTTTATCCCTCGCAGCTGAGTGTGCATGGCTATGTCACTGGCCACACATGCACTGAGTTTGGGGGGCCTTTTGCCCTGGTGGCACATGACAGGGGGTGGTACGGGCCAGGACTGGGTGCCAGGGGCTTTCCAGAGCAGCTGAAAGGGGCTTTGTGCAGAGCCAGAGCCGTGGCACAGACGGGAGGGACCTTTGTGCCCGGGCACGGCACTGCCGGGAAACACCGGGGTCTGGGTCCAGGGGCGGGCACGGGGCCACCGCCAGCCCTGTCCCTCCCAGTCACAGCATAATGGCCGCAAACTGGGACAGGGATGGGTCTTGGGCACGGCCCGGGGAGGGGATGGGGGTGTTTTGGGGACATGAGCGACATGTAGTGGCACCAGGGTGGGCGCCCCGAGAGGCAGCTGGGGTGAAGCTGGGGGACAGGGGGGTCCCTAGGACTCTGCTGCAGGGACAGGGACAGGGATGGGGACTGGCCTCGCCGCTGGCAGTAGGTGGCAGCCGATGGCTGGGAAAGGCTCCTGCCTGCCGTGGGACGGGGACACCCCGCGGGACCGCGGCCACCATCACTGGGCCACCAACAGTGGCCAGTGGGGAGGGCTGTGGCAACGGCTGTGTCCCTGTGGGTGCAGTCTGGGGAGACCCGGAGCTACTGGGGACCATACTGGTGGGACGGGGGCAGCTGCCATGTCCTTCTTTAATCCCCAGAAGCTCCCTGTCCCCAGCCAGCCCCGTGTCCCCCCAGCTGTCCTGTCCTGGTGTCACCAGCCACAGGCGGGGGTTGTGCCCACAGACATTCCAGGTTTGGGGCACCTACACATCCCCTGGTGACTCTTGTGTCCCCAGCCAGAGCGGCGGCATCCCTGGAGACACGCGCTGTGTGACAGCTCTGGTGGCAGCGAACCTCCCTCGCTGGGGGGCACAGCGGGGTTCAGGGGGGACAGAGCGGGGGCTGGGGAGCTTTGGGCGTTCAGGGGGGACAGAGCGGGGGCTGGGGAGCTTTGGCGTCCTGTGTGGGCACCCGCTGCTCCCCGGGGATTGATCCTCCCCCGGCTCCCACGCAGCGGGATCAAAGCACGGGACGCTGCCACTGCCGGCAGCGGCGGGAGGCAGAGCTGGGCTCTCCCCCTCCTCCTCCTCCTCCTCTTCCCCGGCCCCCCTTAATGAGACAAACGAACTGGGAGCGGGCTGGGAGTTTTAATTGGAAGCTTCCAGGCTCAAGGAGACAGAGGTGAGATCAGCTGCTGCCGGGCAGGGAAGGAGCCAGGAGGAGCCGGTGACCCCGGCCCCGTGGGACAGCAGCGCACCCGGAGCTGTCCCGGTGCCGGCCCCGCTCGTGCCGCACGTGGCCACCTCCGAGGGCGGCGGTGAGGAGCTGGTGCGGGGAACCGGATGGGGCAGTGCCAGAGGTGCCCTGGCACGGCAGGAAAGGGGGTCACAGGGGTGGGGTTCTTGGAGGTCTCTGTCCCAGGGCGGGGCTGTCACAAGGGTGGCAGTGATAGGGAAAGACAGAACAAAACCTTTCCCCCAGAACTCTACAGTGTCGGGTCCCAGGAGGACAGGCGGCTCCCCCACCCCTCACCTGCACTTTGGGATACCGAACAGGGTGCCCAGACCCCCCCAGGCCCAGAAGAAGGTGCAGAGGCACCCAGAGGACCCAGGGATGATGGAGATGGGGGGTTGGGTGTCCACAATGGAGCCTAACCCCAGAGCAAGAGCCTTTTCCAGGCCAGATCAGCTGGGAGCTCCTCCTGAACTCCGGATCCCCACATGGGAACTCCTGTGGGAGTCCAAAGGGGAGCTGTAAGAGGGTTTTGGGGGCCAAAAGGGGGTGCAGAATAACTGGGGAAGCTGTGGTTTAAGGGGGTGTCAGGTCATGAGAGGGCAGGAAAGGGACAGTGTTGTAGGGGAGGTTGTGGACCCCAAAGGGGGTTCAGGCTCATGGTGGGTTCTAAGGGGGCACTGGCTGGGGTTGGCACAGGGAGAGGGGAAGCAGAGCCCAAGAGGGTTCTCTGAGGCTTCTCCCAGCCTGGGGATCTCTGTCCCCCACTGCACCCTCCAGCTGAACCCACTCCCCCCTCAAGGAGTACATGAGGACCCAGACCACTGGATCCAGAGCCATTTCCTCTGGCAGCTGCATGACCCCATCCCAAGCAGCTGCGGGAATGGGGAAACACAACAGCAACCCAAACACACAGCCCGAAACTGTTCTGTGCCTGCACCAGTGCAGAGAGCGTCTGGGTGTCCTGGGGACACCGGGCTGTGGAGGTCCCGGGTGCCTCCTGGCTCCTGGCTGGCACCAGACGTGGCCTCGAGCTGCCACGGGCCCGCAGAGCTGCCGGGTGCCTCGGCCCCAGTGCCCGGGGCTGCTCGGCCTCGGGCTGTCCAGCTGCTGTGGCCGGCTGCTGATGCGGCCCCTGCCCGTTCTCCCCCAGCCCACGTCACCAGAGCAGCTCCTAGACATGTTGGCCCAGGGCAACAAAAACCGGGCCCGGCGTCACACCAAGGCCAACGCCACCTCCTCCCGCTCCCACGCCATCTTCCAGGTGAGGGCTGCCGCCTCTGGGATCGCTCCCATTGCTGCTGGAAACGGGGCTGGGAAACCGCCAGGACCAGCACCCCAGGCCTGTCCCCCTCAGCACTGAGCTGGGAATTTCGCTCCCCGGGGGCTCTGTCCCTGTGCTCTCTGGTTTCTCGGTGCAAAGCTGCCAGTGGATTTCAGTCCCAGCCAGGCCCTTGCCCGAATTCGCAGGGCTGTCACGGCTGCCTGGGCAGACGGAGGCTCTGGCTGTCACTGCAGCCTGAGCCTGGTGCCTCGGCCTGGCTGCTTGCAGGGGAGCAGCCCAGGTGTCTGGATGCTTTTCCAGCCAGCTCCCAGCTGGGCTCGTTGATGGGTCCTGGATTCCTGCCTGCACAAATCCCTGAGCTGTGCTGGAAATCTGCCCTTCCCGCTGCCAGCTCTGCCTCCCAACAAGCAACCCAGGGGCTGGTGAGGATACAGGAGCAGTCCTCAACTTCCAGCACCTCTGTGGCAGCTCCAGTCCACGCAGGGGTTGCGCCTGGGGGGGCTGAGGGGATTACAGGGCAGTGGGGGAAGCATGTTTGATTTACTGGGAGATTTTTAGGGATTCAGAGGGGAAGGTACAGAGCAGTGCTGCCAGGTGAGTCTTGGTGGCTGTGTCCCCCCTGGCCTGCACCAGCCCTGGGCTTGGCACCTGCTGCCTTGGCTGGTGCCTCCCTGGGGACACTGTCAGGCTCTGTCTGGGGGCTGAGTTCGGTGGCAAAGTCCACAGGGAGAGTCAGCCCTGGAGCTGCCTCTGTGTGTGAGCCTATCCCGGCTCATGCTGGGGTTTGTTGCCCTTCAAGGACCCAACCAGCTGTACCCCACTCCATGCCTGAGTGTGGGAGATGCAGATTGTTTTCCATGGCTCTGTCCCTTCCTGCCTCCCTCCCTGACTTTGCCTCTCCTGTCATTTCCAGGCATTTGGCTCACCATCATTGGTGTGGTTCAAGTGCCAGAGCATTGCTGGGACCCACAGTGCCGTCCTGGACAGCAGGATTTCTCCTGGGAATGCTGAAATCCTCCTGGGAATGATTTCATCCTCAAACAAAGGAGATGAGCCTGGAGGGCACATCCTGCTCCCTGCTGGAACCCTGCAGGAATGCCACCACCTTTGGGGGACGTGCAAGATAACTCTGTCAGGCACAAACATCGACTCCTAATTCTGTGCTGTGTTGGGTGAGTTAAAAACACCCCAAAAGCAGAGACATTTCTGAAGAAAATTGCCAGATTAATTTGAAAAAAAAAATTCTTTTCCCTTCAAAAAGTCGAAACCAAACGTTGAAAAAAATGTTGAAACCAAAATATACGAAAATGGTCAGAACATTGGAAATTCCCAATGTGAGGATGATCCAAGGTGTCCGAGTGTCCTGTGGGGGAGCTGCTATAACCTGGCCGGTTTCCTGAACGCCTGACAGGAGCAGCGGCTCATGTGGATGAGGAAGAAGATGACAGTGACAACAGCAAAAGTGATGCCCACAGCCCTCATGACGAAGATTGACTCGGGGTCGGTGGGGCTCCGCTGGCGCCGGGGCTCAAAGGTGACGCTGAGCTGGAAGCCGGCCACCAACTCGCCCTCCCGCCAGCAGAAGTAGGTGGCTTTGTCCCTCCTGCGCACCCGCTGGAGGTGCAGGTGGTTCCCGTGGTCGATGAAGACCCTCATGTGCTTCCTGACCCCCACGAGGTAGTGGGAGCGGTAGAGCCGGACGGAGCCCTTGTCCCAGGCCACAGCGTGCTCAGGCCGCGCTCCCGGGCACGTGATGACCAGGTCAGTTTGGGGGGGCTGCCTGTGGTACTGGATGGGCACGCGGGGCAGCTGGGGCTTCTTGCCCAGCTTGTACACGATGTTGGAGATGGACTGCACGCCCTCCTCGGGGACTTCCTTCTCTGGGCAAGGGGCCAGGCAGCTCCGGATGGCCACCTCGGGGCTCCGGAGGTGGATGAGGCGCCGGAAGTGTGCGGGCACGGCCCTGGAGCCGCAGGAGGTGACGTTGGGCAGTGCTGTGCGGTACCGGGGGTTCAGCTGGGCGCTCTGCACGTAGCAGAGCCCGATCCGCCGCTGCTCACCCCGCACCCCGCAGCGGTCACAGCTCGTCCAGTCCCAGAAGGTGGTGAAGAGGGTGAATTCCTTCTTTATGTAGTCCTCTTGGACGTGCTGGTCGTTGTCCAGAAAAGCCACTGTGATCTGCCTGGTGGGCTGCATGTCCACGTCGTAGCCGTAGAAGAAGAGCCCTTCCTTGGTGCCACACAGGTAATGCCCCGAGTCCCCCACCTGGGCTCGGAACACGATCAGACTGAACATGCGGATGCTGAAGCGCTTCAGGAGGTCGCTGCCCGCGCGGACGTGGCTCGAGTCCACAACCACGGTGCCGTTGAAGTCTGTCAGCACCGTGGTTTCATGGCTGTGCAGGTTCTTCTGGAAATACCAGACAACAGAGGAAGCCTCCTCGGGCTTGCACTTGCAGGGCAGCTCGAAGGTCATGTCCGCCAAGTACGCGACGTTCTCGAACATCAGGAAGGCGGGACATGCCATCTTCTTGAACACATCCCCTTTCTTCTCAATGGCAAAGGCCTGGAGAACATCCACCAGGGAGAGGAGAATGGCGGCTCCCAGCAGCCTTGTCCCCATCGTTCCGGGTGGTCTCTGGCCCAGCAGAACTCACCCAGCCCAGCCAGGGATCTGCTGGGAGCATCCTGCCCTGAAACAGCCCTGCCTCTGTCGCCCGCTCTGGAACCCGCCTGTCCCCAGCAGCTCTGGAGCGTTGTCACCCATGTGCCTGGCAACAATGGAGCTGTGCTGGGAACAGTGGGACTCCCGACATCTCATCATGGTTTGAGTTGGATGGGAGCTTGGAGAGGATCTCTAGTGCAGATCATCACCTCCATGGCTGGTGCCGTCAAGAAGATGTTGGCTTTTGGGGCAGTGGTCTGTGCTTTAATGACTGAAGCCTGTTAAAGAGGGCGAGACAACCTTCAACCATGGGCTGGCCCATCTGCTGAGAGGGGCTTTACATGGCAAGGCCTGGGGGGTGGGTTTCAAAGTGGCAATGCTTGTGCCACTGCTTCCTCCTGGGGAGGAGACCAGGCCAGCCAGTGGAGCCTGATGTTCCTTGGCTCAAACCCCATCAGGGGTGTGTATGTGGCTGTGGTGGAGCCTCTCACACCCCACGTGGTTTCTGGACCCCCTCTCTGAAGTGCCCCAACACAAACAGTCACAGCGCGGGGAACAAACTGTGCAGTGGCAGGGCCACGATGGCGCTGTGGTGACAGAGACACAGTGGGACAGCGCACATGCCTGGGATGTTGTCATGGATGGCCATGGCCATGTGCCCCCCACACCCCTCACCTGCGCTCTGGGACACTGAGCAGAGGGCCCAGACCCCCCACAGCAAAGGGTGCAGAGGCACCCACAGGCCCCAGGATGATGGAGAAGGGGGATGGAGCCCAACCCCAGAGCAAGAGCCCTTTCCAGGCTCCCTGCAAGAGGGGGAGGCAGGAGGGAGCAGCTGCATGTTGGCCCTCAGATTTGAAACAGAACAATTTATTAAAAACAAAACAACTTATTTCCTAAACCCACCCATAACCTGCAAACAAACAAACAGGACTGAGCCAACAGCGGGGGCACAAGCGCGGGGACGCACCTCGAACCAGGGGCAGGGGGGCGCTGCGGGGCAGGGGGGGATGCTCGGGGGGCTGCGGGAAGAACCGGAGAGAGAGGAGCTGGAGGCGTTTGGAGTTTGAACGCCGGGCGGGGCGCTGCGGGGTGGATGCGGGAGGGCTGCTCGGAGCTGTGGCTGCTGCTGCTCAGCACTCGGGGGGAGCAGCTCTGGAGCCGGCCCGGGGAGGGGGCTGGGGGTCCGGGCAGCCGCTGGTGCCGGGGTGCCAGGGCTTGGGGTGCCCCGGGCTGTGACACAACGGGGCCCTGGGGACACAGGGGGGCTCTGCACAGGGCTGTGCGCTGCCCGCAGAGTCTCTGCTGCCTTCCCACGTCTCCCCTTCCTCCGTGTTCGGGAGCTGCGGGAATTTTCTGATTGGGAATCGCTGCTCGACTCGAGCATCCTCTTAACCGGCCCGGGAGACATCGGCCGGGGGCTGGAGCACGGAGAGCGCTCCTGGGAGCGTTCCGCGTCGGCGCTGGGCGCAGGGGGACCGGGCATGGTGACAGGCGCCTCGGCTAAAGGAGCAGAGAAGAAACAGAGTCACTTCCCTGTCTGCAGCTCCCGGACAGCCCCAACTCCCGGAGCACCCCCTGTGCCCCCCAGCTCAGTGCAGATCTGCCCTCCCAGCCCGCAGCAGCCCTTGGCCAGCGGCTGCTCCATCAAAGGGCATCCAACCCAGAGGAAAAGAGCCGGCACAGGCGCCGGGCTGCTCCCACAGCCGGTGCCCCGGGGCAGTGCCTGCGCTGTCCCCGGCCAGTGGGGTCTGCAGAGCCACAGCTCCGTTCCCAGGATCGCGCCGTGGCACGGAGGATGAGCAGGAAGAGCTCAGCCCTGCTCAGAGCCGGCTGCCGGCTCCATCCCGGCTGGCTCGGGCAAGGGAGGAGTAACGGAGACAAGAGAAACGCGGCTCAGAACTGCTGCTCTGGGCTCCTGGGGCAGGGAGATCCCTCCCGTGGCAGCTGCGTCTCACACACGAGCTGAGCTCCCCGGGGCCCAGGGCTGCACCTGGCTGCTGCCCGAGGGGCTGCCCAGCTCGGATCGCTCTGCACAGCGAGGCCGGAGCCACGCCAGGCACGACCCGCTTGGTGACACCTGGGGACACGCCCGTTCCTCTGCCCGGTGCCCACCGCAGCCGGGAGCTGTGTCCCACCGCCAGCTCCTCCAGCACCCACCGAGACACAGAAGAGGGGCCAATCCCCACTGTCCCCATCCCAAATCCTCACCGGCACAGCTCAGCTGCATTTCCGGGGCTGGGGCGGCCTCGCTGGGCTCTACAGGGCTGCTGGGAGCTGCAGCTTCCTCCGGTCCTACAGCCTCCTCCAGCTCTATGGACTCCTCCAGTTCTCCGGCCTCCTCCAGCCCTATGGACTCTGCCAGCCTTATGGACTCCTCTGGCCCTATGGAGTCTTCTGGTCCTATGGACTCCTCCGGTCCTATGGACACCTCTGGGCTTATGGACACCTCCGGCCCTATGGACTCCTCCGGTCCTATGGACACCTCTGGCCCTATGGACTCCTCCGGCCCTATGGACACCTCTGGGCTTATGGACTCCTCCAGACCTGTGGACACCTCCAGCCCTATGGACTCCTCCGGCCCTATGGACTCCTCTGGGCTTATGGACTCCTCCAGCCCTATGGACTCCTCCAGCCCTGTGGACACCTCCAGCCCTATGGACTCCTCCGGCCCTATGGACTCCTCTGGCCCTACGGACTCCTCCAGTGCCAGGACTTCCACCTCCTCTGTCTTCGCAGTCATTTCGTCAGGGCAGAGGCTGTGAGTAGAGTTTCGGATTAAGAGAGTCAGTCTTGGAAGATGGGACATTCCCAAGCTGTAAATCCCTTCCTGGAGAGCCTGAGCTGCGAGGTGTGTGTGTCCCTGTGGGTGACAAGGGACCCACGGGGCAGGCCAGCATCTCCAGGCACTGGTCCCACACCCATCCAGACCACGGACAACCCAGGCTGGCCAGGCCGAGAAGAGGCAGCGGGACATGGGGAGGGCACGAGGACATTCACCTCTGCTCCAGGTGCCCAGGCAGCTCCTGCAGAACTGGACTTGGTGTCCTGGCCTGGAACTGCAGCTCGGGCAGGGAGGCTGCTCTGGGGCTGCAGGGAGACATCTCGGTGCGCTGCAGCTGCAGGGCCTGCGATGAGGCAGTGGTTAAAACACAGTGGGGCAGCACGGACCCATCTCCAGGGCTGGGGCAGCTCCTCAGCCTCCCCCAGGCTCCAGGGCCCCCTGGAGCCCCGGGTGGCTGCAGGGGACACGATCTGTGCTCAGAGACCTGCTGCCACGGGCAAAAGCCCTGCGGGGCCCTGTGCTGAGCAGCTTTAGCAGCAGAGCGGGCACACGCTGCTGCAGCTCCACCGGCTGCTCCTGCCCGCAGCGGCACCGCCGGGCTGGGAGACTCCCGCGGGATACGGGAGGCAGCCACCAGAGCATCTCACCGCGCCCCCTCCCGCCCCCAGCCCGGCAGCTCCCGAGCCCC
>WEIT01018268.1:397419-416353 GCA_013389985.1 Dryoscopus gambensis
GGTGGCTGCGGGGCGGCCGGGCCGGGGCGCGAGGGCCTTTTTCGGCAGAAATAAACCCGGTTAGCAGCTCTTCGTGGCCTTGCGTTAGGGCGTGTCTCCCCACATTCCCTCTGCCCTCCCGCACGAGCCTCAGCCCATTCCTGGCATCCCCATCCCCGCGGTGACACCCAGGGTGATGGCACGGTTGGGTGCGTGATCCTGCTTTCCGGAGCATGTGGCATCGCCGTGCCCTGGAATAATCCCGTCGTTATCCTAAACACAGCCCAGGGTTTTGCACAGCTCTGCCTACATTGTCTNGGGGCGGCCGGGCCGGGGCGCGAGGGCCTTTTTCGGCAGAAATAAACCCGGTTAGCAGCTCTTCGTGGCCTTGCGTTAGGGCGTGTCTCCCCACATTCCCTCTGCCCTCCCGCACGAGCCTCAGCCCATTCCTGGCATCCCCATCCCCGCGGTGACACCCAGGGTGATGGCACGGTTGGGTGCGTGATCCTGCTTTCCGGAGCATGTGGCATCGCCGTGCCCTGGAATAATCCCGGGCTTCTGCACACTCATCCCGTCGTTATCCTAAACACAGCCCAGGGTTTTGCACAGCTCTGCCTACATTGTCTCGTGGTTGGAGGAGCGCAGCCCCCGGGGGTATGGAATGGTGGAATAACAACAACAAGGCAGGGAGCGAGCACAGGCAGCGGGGCAGGCCCTTATCTCAGCAGGGAAGAGCTGGAATACTTAACGTAGCACCCTCATTACTCACTGCCGTAATTAATACGGTGCAGAGCTGCCTCACCGTGCCTGGGATTTGCGGGAGAGGCTTCATCCTCATTCCTGCTAGGAATGGGAATGTCAATGTGTGGCTTTCCAGAGGTTTCCAGCGGTTTTGCGCTTTGTTCTTCCCGCACCTCAGCCTCCCTGGGCTCCTGCTGCTCACCTGGTGCTGCTTCCCCACCCCTGCAGAGCAGAGACCGTGGGCTCAGAGAGCCCTTCTCCCTCCATCAGCAGCTTTCCACGGCCATCCTGCCTGCCCAGGAACCGAAGCGAATAAAAGGTCACACAAGAAATATCACAGAGGCTTTTCTTATGACAGCACAGCTGCCCATTTATATTTTATTTGCCTCCCGGGTGTGGCACCGTGTCTCAGTTTAATCGGTTTAGCCGTGCTTGGGGAGATTTTTATTTTCTTTGCCTCTGACATGATTAGGTTTGTGGAAGCCAGAGCCGAGCAGAGGAGACGCGGTGCTCAATCACTGCTGTTCCCCAGCCCGGCGGTTCCTCCTGCCCTTTGCCAGGAAAAGGCGTGTTCTGGAGGCCTCCTCACATGCTGGCGTGGGCATCACTCTGGCCACCTCGAGGAGCTGGAATACCACCAGCAGCCTGGGGAATATCCACTAGGAAATAGTGGGGGTATCTTGGGAAATAACACCAGAAGCGTGGCTGGTGGGCACGGCCATAAGGAGCGTGAGGCAGGGAGGCTTTGGAGCTCGCTGGAAAGTCTCCTGCACCCCCAAAACCCACCAGGGAGAGACCAAGCAGTGGGAAAGAGGATGGTTTTCTTTCCGGATGCAGAGTCATTAATTGTGTTGATTCCATACCATCCCATTAGACTGGGGTGTGGGAGTGTTTCCAGTCACCCCAGTGACACTGTCCCCAAAAGCACGGCGGGGGAAGGGCTTTGGGCTGCCAGGGTTTGTAGAGCCACACTCGGAGCCCTGCCCGTCCCAGTTGGTGCTGGGAGTCGCTGGATCTTGGCACTGAGGTATAAAAGTATTCCTCAGTGAAAGCAATACTTCCTTTCCTTTTAAGGACAGGAAAGAGGAATTGAGTTTCCTCAGCCTCAGTCCTGTGTCAGCACAGGGAAGTGGCTGCACTGCTCTCTGCTGTGGCTATCCGAGTTGATTTTCCAAAGAAAATAATCCCACTTTGTTATTTGTTATATTTCCCTTTGTGTGGAGAGAGCTTCTGCCGTGTCCCTGGTGGCTGTGGAGGGTTTATTCCCTGGTTCTGGAGAGGCAGGAACATTCCATGGGCTCGGCCTGGTGGGATTTGTCACCTCTCAGGCAGCGAGAGCAGCGGTGGCACCAAGGAAAGGAGTGTCCAGTCCTGTGAAATGGTTCCATCGTTGTCAAAACCACCTGGGGAAGCTGTTCCAGGCAGGAAGCATTCGGGAGCGCCCTGTGGCACAGCTGTTGGGGTGTGAGGGGGCAGAGGGGCTTTTCCAGAGGGGCAGTTGTTGTTTTGGCCATCCCTGCCTGCAGTGAGCCACGAGAAGGAGTTCCTGGGACGAGCACTGGGCCCCACACGTGGGGAGCAGCCGTAGGTGTGGGAAGCACGCTGGTGGCACGCTGGGCTCCGGGAGCTGAGCTGAGCTGAGCTCTGCCGTCTGGAGATCCTCCCTCCCTCCCTCCCTGCCACGGCCCCTAACGAGATTACACAGATTACAGCCTAAGCATCGTGCCTGATTAGCCCCTGGGCTGGCAGAAGGATTTTCCAGCACCTAAATACAGAGCAGGGATCTACTCCTGCTCATCTGACTCCTTTCAGCCTCCCTCGGCTGAGGGAGCCGCCCACAGCTGCAGCTGTGCCCCTTGAGCTTCCTCCCTCAGGTTTGGGAACACGGTGGGAGCAGCCATGGATCCAGGGGGCAGATAAGTGGGTGCTGGGCACCAGTTTGTTTCTGGACGTGTCTGGTGTTTTTCAGCCTCTGAGCTGGTGGAGCACAGTCAGTCTGAGCAGGTCTCACCCTGAACGAGCCCAGCCGCTGTCTTTAGGTGCTTCCAAAAATCAGTTTTAACGGTCACTTGGATTATAGGGGTTGTATTCTGGGCAGTGGTTGGTGCTGGAGCCTTTGCCTCCCACTCAAGGAGCTGCCTGATAATGGAAAGGAGGGACTGGAGCACTAAGAATGGCCACGATGTGGGGATGCCTTTCCCAGGAGTAGGGAAACGTTTTCCTTAGCCAGAAAAGAGACCATGGTGATCCCGCAGGGAATCAGGGGCGTTTTGCACAGTGCAGCCAAGGAGCCCTTGTCCAGCCACTTCATCTCGCAAAGCACCTCGGAATGCAAAGGGATACGGGAGGGAAAAGGCCTCAAGTGCAGCTGGGAAGGCCCTGTGGGCTGCTGGATGTGAGCTGGGCTGGCAGCTCACCCTTCCTGGGGCTGAAACTGCTCCAGCCCTCTCGGCTTCGTGGGTCAGGCCAGCTGCAGTAGTTGAGATTTTGGATGGTGGTGGCTTGTCCCAGGACACTGGGACATTGTCATTAATTTGGGGAGTGTCTGAGGGGTGCAGCTACCCTGGAGAAAGAAGACATTTGCTTTCTCAAATAGATTTAAAATAGAAAATACCTGTAATCGTTGCTTCTCTGGATGTAGTGAGTGGGACCTTCAGGTTTTCCAGCATTTTCCTACATGCTGCTGACTCCTCTGCTGGATTGGTTTTCTTCTCCTGGCTGGAGCAGGGCCCTTCCCCAGTCCATGCCACCTGGAATGCAAAACCTCATCCCACCTTCTGCCACCCTGATTTCTTCCAGGTCACGCCAGCTTTGCTCATAAATCAGGGAGGAATTTTCTCAGCGCTTTCACCTGCGAGCCCGGCGTGGTTGGGCTGAGCTCATTAGCACCAAGCTGGGAGTTGGCAGCTCTGATTTATGAAGCAAAGCGATGCCGACAGAGAATGAGGGAAGCATTTTGTCTGTCACAACTGACACCTGCAGCATCCCAGCATGCAGGTGAGCTGGGAACTCGTGTCCATCTCCTTTGGAAGGGGCAACTTCCAGCGTCAGCCCTTGGGGTGTGCTCAAGAATTCTCCTGGTGCTGTCAGTTTGTGGTGTTAAAATTGATAGGAAACGGTTTGGATGTGTTTATTGCAGCTCCAAGGTGGCTTTGCTTGTCCCATGACTTCAGTGTGGCCAGGATCTGCCCGTGCTCCTCCCCAGAGAGTTAAAAAAGCCATTGCACATTTGTCACTAAAATCAATAGTGGTGTCAGCAGTGCTGTGCTGGGATTGCTGCTGCTGTCGTGTCCAAGCAGCATCTCCCGGGTGGAGGCAGAGCCCTTTGCTGGCAGTGGGAGGGAAGGTGAGATTCCCCCCAGGGGTGGTTCAGCAGCGCTGCAGGATGCTGGTCCTCGGAGCTGTGGCTTTGTTCTTGTCCTCTCCCTGCTCTCCTTCATGCTCTTCTGGAGAAGAGGAAGGGGGCGATTCTCTTCACCCCCTTTTGTGGAGCAGCTTGCCCTGAACCGCTGCTTCTTCCCACGCCAGGAATGCTTCCCATGTCCTGGTGCCCCACACAGCCTCTGCTGGTAGATGGGAGTCCTTTTCCCCAGCATGTGCTGCCTGCAGGGTCTGCGCTGCTGTTCAGGTTTCATCCAGAGGAAAAGCTTCCCCAGCCCAGCAGCTCCGTGTCCTGCAAACCATCCTTCTGTGCTCCCCAGGACGATGCAGCCCATCACGCTGGGGCTTTCCATGCTGCATCCACAGGCACCTCCCAGCTCTGTCCTTCAGAAAACATTTCTCCATCCACTTTTCCCTAGTTTCGTAACCCTCCTGCTGCTCAGCCCAGGGATTGCATAGAATGGTTGGGTTGGAAGGGACCTTGAGGATTATCCAGTTCCAACCCCCTGCCATGGACAGGGACACCTTGCCCTTGCATTTCTTCAAGCTCTGTTCTCCTCCCAGCTCCTCCTTGTTCTGGCCTTGCTCAAATAAACGGTTGGATGCTGCTCCAACATATTTTCCAGCACGTTTCTTCTTTTTTTCCTGTTCTACCCTCTTCACCACTATCTTGTGTTTGGTAAAGACATTAAACTGCTCCAGGAGCGAGCAGTGCTTTTGTGGGGAGATTCCAGGCTGGTGCCTCTGGGCAGGTTGGATCTGTGGGGCTGTCCCTGCTGTGAGAGTTGTTTTGGGGTGCAAGGAAGGGGACACCTCTGTTGTAGAGTACAGATGCACTGGCTGTATCCTGACCCCGCCTGGCAGCTCTAAGGGACAGGACAGAGCTGAGCCATGTGCTGGCACCTGCTGTCCCCAGCTTGCTTTGCAGGAGACCCCTCATGTGTTGGCAGCTGGCAGAGCTCTCCTGTCCCTGTCCCTCCCTTTCCCCTGTCATCCCTGCTCTCAGACCTGCTCCAGCCTCTCCAGGATTGCATTTCCCCCCGAACCCTGACCCCTCGGAGGCTGTGGCCTTGTTTGGAGGCTCCCTCTGAGCTTGGGGTATCCCAGCTCCCCCATGCCTGTCCTGTCAGGTCATCCCATCACGAGATCATCATCATGAGATCCCATCTGCCGTGCTGGGAGCAGGCACCGCTCCTGTGTTTTGGCATCAGGATGCTGCTGGATCAAAGGCCAGGCTCAGTGAGGGGTTTCACACCAGCAGCTGTTTGGGGATGATCATTATCTGGGTGTCCAGGGCTGCCCTGCATCCGTGGAAGGAGGAACTGTGCCCTGGTGTAGGTACTTCCCACCCTGCACTCCCAGAGATTTGCTCCTCAGTCTCAATTTTCCAGCTCCAGGATAACAATATAATAATTTTCCAATAAACAGCCTCGTCTCCCTAGAGCGTCACCTCTGCAGGTGAGGTGACACTTGGCTCAGTGTCCTTGGCCACCGACCTCTCTGTGGTGCCGGGACCTGCTGTGGGGCCTTATCCCTGGGGCTGGACCAGTGTTTGCTGCTTCCACGTCTATCCTTGGGCTTGGAGAGGAGGAAGAAGCCAAAGCTGGGCATCCCACCACTCCCCGGGGTGGATTTGGGCACGGGTGGCAGAGTGGGGTGATGTGACCCCTGCAGCACAGGGCGCAGTCCCCACCGCCGAGCAGACCTGTGGGGTGGGAGGTGTTGGTGCTGATCCCTTTTTGGGAGCTCACAGCGAGTTCAGTGCCATGGGGTGGGCACTTGGCTGCACCCTCTGTGCACGGAGAATTCCCCTTCCTGGAGACTTGGACTCAGCAGGGAGCCTGTATTTTCTTTAGAGTGCCTCAGAAACCAAACAAATGTTCTCCCAAAAGAAAACCCCCAGGCTCCAATGATGTTTCTTTTGTTCCCCAGGGGCCTGAGTCCAGCAAATGACAGCGGAGCCAAAAAGAAGAAAAAGAAACCCAAACGGAAGAAAGAGAAAGGAGGAGGAGACCAGCCCGACCAGGCTCAGGACCAGCCGGTGAAGGTGACCGACCCCTTCCCGGAATCCCAGTCCCCCACAACAGCCAGCCCCATCCTGAACCACTCCAGTGTCACTTAGGGCAAGGGAAGAGTTCCCAACCCTGGTTTTAGGCACTTGACTGCTCAAAAAACTTCAAATTTGGAGTGATTTCTGAGCCTGGCTCCATGTGTGGGAGTTCCTATTGGTGCAGAAGGTGTTTGCAGAGCGCTCCGGGGATAATGCAGTCCTTGGCTGGATATCCCAGCCAGTTCCAGGGTCAGACTGGCGCCTCCAAGTTATTCTTCCCAGACACCAGCTGCCTGTCTCAGGCAGGAGCTGCCACGCTGCCACCTGCCAGCTCCGAGTCCTGCCCACAGCAGCACAGGGGTGACATCTGATGGTGTTGATTTTTTGCTTGATGATCACAAGAGCAGCAGCTGGGGAGAGCAGGGTCTGTCTTATCTCTCTGGGTTTTGCCTGATCCTCTCCAGCAGCCAGTGATTCGGGAAGCAGCGTGAGACACACAGGGTTTGACCCTCCTGGCCCTCTTGTCCCCTCTGGTCCTGTGGCAGAGGACACACATCAGCAGAGGCTGTTTTCTGTCTGATGCCCAGTTCCCGTCCAAATATTTTGAATATTTTGTCCACCTGACTGTGCAGAGCTTTAAACTGGGGCTCTGCGTTTTTCAAACTAAATCCCTCAGGGATCAGAGAGGAGCTGGGGTTGGGAATTCAGTGCAGAGCCATCTACCCTGAGGAAGAGGAGGATGAACGTGTCCTTCATCTTGACTCAACCTCTCTGCCTTGTCCCAGTCCGTGGTGTCCAGGGACTGCTCTGGAAGCTGCAGTTTGTGGGTATGGATCCAGCTTAGAGGGAGGAGGCTGAACACTGAGAGAGAAAAGCCACTGAAGGAACCCCGAGTGCTGGGTGTGGGTTGATCCATCTGTCCCTGCAGGATGTCAGGTGGGGAGCTTTGCTCCTGGGGCTCACAGCACCCACTTAACTGAAGCTTCAAGCATTTTCAGAATGTCCTCCCATCCCCTTTGTCCTAGGAGTGCCTAGAAACCAGGTCTAGGTGTGTGTCAAGGACTGAGGGTGGGAAGGGAGGTTCCTGCCTGCTCTCCCTTTGCTGGCAGCACCCACCCTGGATCAGCTCCAGGTTCCCCCAGTGAGGAGCCCACATACAGACCTGGTGGCTCAGCTTACTGATTTCATGTTTCCACCCTCCTTTTCTGCCCTCAGGTGAACTCTTTACCCGCTGAGAGGATCCAGGAGATTCAGAAAGCCATCGAGCTCTTCTCTGTAGGTCAGGGCCCTGCCAAAACCATGGAGGAAGCCAGCAAGAGGAGCTACCAGTTCTGGGACACACAGCCAGTGCCCAAGTTAGGTACGTGCAGCCCCTCAGTGTCCTGGGGGCCCTGGGGGAGGCCTTGTGATCCCCAGGAAGCTGCTCCGGGAAGCCCTCAGAGAAGCCTGGAGATGCTGATCTGAGGCCACCAAGTGAGTCCCTGCCTGGCCTGGGCCTCAAAGGCATCAAAACCACTTTTCCACCCTTCAGCATCATGGGCTGAGTGGATGGGGAGGGTCTGGAGAGCTGTGCAAGCACTTTGAGTGGTACAGAGGGACAAGGAACCACTTCAGACATCTGACCTGATGCCTCCTGCATTTGTGCATCCCTTAATCCCAGTCCTTAGCCCCAGAGTTGGGTCTCCCCAGCCCTCTGTACCCACGTTTCACGTGTGGTGTTGGACATCCTGCGGGTTCGGAGCTGTCCAGCTCTCCCCTTTCCGGAGGCTGCAGCTTCCCAGACAGGGATCCTTGGTGGGGAAGGTAACTCGGGGTGAGTCGGGGCCGGGTGATGAGGGGAGCAGCTCTGGGAAGCAGGTCCTTGTGCTGAGCTGCCACATCCCTGGTTTGCTGGGCTCACATCCCTCTCTGGCACGGGCAGGAGCTGCGGCTGAGCCAGGAGAGGGGAAGCACAAACACCGAAGCGTCTCCACCCCACGCTGCCATGAGCATCTAAGGATGAGAAGCTCCTTTTTTGGTCCCCTCTTCCCCCTGTGAACATCCCAGCGGTGCTTCCTGGCTCTAGTCCTTGCTCCAGCCCTTCCCCTTGCTCCTGACAGCCTGTGGCAGGGATCTCAGAGCAGGTGTGGCAGGAGGGCTGCCTGCCTGGAAGGCACTCATTGCCTGGCTGATTGGGGTGCCCGGGATGACTTCACTTTGGTCTCTCCTCATCTGCATCCCCCAGAGCTCAGGGGAACTAGGGAATGAGTCCAAGCCTGCAGTTTCCAGATTTATCCAAAACTTGTCATGGCTTCAAGTTTGCTGCCCTTCAGTATTTCCCCTCATGGGGTTGTGTCCCTTTTGCTGCAGATGCAGTGTTTGATTCCCGTTCCATGTTGTCCACACCACTCTGAGGCCATTTTGGGTCTCAAAAACTTTCCTGGGAGCAGCAGTCTCAGCTTTAAGCTGGGAAAATCACAGTGAGATGGCACATGGTCATGTGAGACAGCAGAGCCTGCTCTTGCATTTGCCCTTTTTTCCAAGGATGCTGGACATGGGGAACATCATTTCTGCTTCGGAAAACCCTGGGGGAAGGGTGGAAGGTGTCTCCTGGGGAGTGGGAGGCACAAAGCAGCTCATTCCTCCCAACAGCACGGTGGTGGCTGTGCCTGGCTGCCGGCCACTCCCCGTGTCCCAGCGCTCCTCGTGGTGCTGGCAGGCTCTGGCACATGGCATTATGGACACGGGGCTATTTAGGGCTGGATAACAGAAGTGCTGTGGGATTTTTGGGGCCAGATCTCAGAGCAGTTCAGCACCTGCTCAAAACAGAGAGGGCAGCCAGGAGTGAGTGTTTCTGGAAGCTGCCTGGGGTGGGTGTAGTGGGGGGAGTTTTTGCTCTGGGCTTTCATCACCTCCCTATTGCTTGGAAACCTTTTCAATTCCTTTTTAAGGGCATTCCTAATTAGCACAATTCACTTTTCTTGGCAGCACTGAAGTGATGCTGCTGGACCGACATTCCCAAGAAAGCTGGAGCTTGAGCTGACATCTCCTGGCTGAATCAGGGCCTTTAGGAGTCAGTGGTTTTACAACAAAAGTTGTGTTGTTCACTGCAGCTCTTCTTTAGCCACAGTGGGCAGGAAACCCTGGCACTTGCCAAGTGGCAGTGGCCAGAGCTGGCAGGAGATCACCATCCCATGGACGGGCTCAGGGGAAAGCGCTGGCCCAGGCTGGGACTGTGGGGAGGGGGAAGGCTCAGGATCACGTGTGGAGCTGGAGGAGGTAGCTGTGGCTGTGTTTGGGCACCCAATGGGCTCCACCATTGCCCTGGAAGGAGTTTTGATTCCCTGCCCGTTGTCATATCCCAAACTGGGTGGGCAAAGTGACAATCCCTGTCTGCCACGCCGGGGCTGGGAGACGTGAGGCACGCTGGACACCAGACTGAGGTGGTGTGGAGGCTTGGCCTCACACAGTAGAGAATTTTTTCATGGCCCTGTGCTCTGTCCTACAGGAGAAGTGGTGAACACCCATGGTCCAGTGGAGCCAGACAAGGACAATATCCGCCAGGAGCCGTACACCCTGCCCCAGGGCTTCACCTGGGATGCGCTGGACCTGGGGGACAGAGGTGTGGTGAGTACAGACAGCTCGGCACGCTCGTGGTGGGAGTGTCTCGGCTGGCAGTTCAATGCTTGGACTGTTGGAGGTGGTTTTGGGGATGGAAGCATGTCCTTCACCACAGCAGGCGACTCTCTGGCTCTGTCACACCATCTCCTTGGGTGTGCATGGGTCTGACTCCCCCCACTGCAATTGCCTTTTACCCATCCCAGACTGGCCGGCTTGGCCTGGTTTCTTCAAGGCGATGTGAGGATGCCTGAAGCCAGGAGCTTTCCCTTAGGAAGACCCTTTAGAGCATGAGCCCCCTCCCTGGGAGATGACGCGGGGCTTACCTGTGTGCTGCTGCTGCCCTGCTCTGTGTGGCACTGCTCCAGGCCCCGGAGCAGGGGGACGTGCCGGGAGCAGGGGCACGGCTGCACAGGGTGCCCCGGTGCTGTGGCCACACACAAAGTGTTCAGGGTCCTGTCTGGGGGCAGGTGATGGCTGAGTAACCTCCTTAACCTGCGTGCTCTGTGCTGCTGCAGCTGAAGGAGCTCTACACGCTGCTCAACGAGAACTACGTGGAGGACGATGACAACATGTTCCGGTTCGATTACTCGCCCGAGTTCCTGCTGTGGTGAGTGGCACCAGCAGTGCGGAGCAGAGGGTGTGGGATGCTGACAAGCCTGATCCCGGTGACAGGGCTGCAGCTGCCTTTGCTTATCCCATCTCCCTTCTTCCTGAAACGTCCCTTCCCCATCTGTCACTGTGTACAGTGTCCCAGGGACACGGTGAGAGGGGCTGGCACCCAGCCCTGCCTTCCTCGGGCTCCTTTGAGGTCTGGGAGCTTAAAAGTGGACTTCTTTCCTCTTTGGTTTGATCCCTCGAGTGTTTGTGAAAATCTCAGTAGCTGAGGAATTCCTCAGTGCCCTGGAGCTGTGGGATGAGGGCAGCTGGCAGCAATTACCCTTGGAGTCCTGTTGCAGCAGAGCTCCTGTTTCCTCAGGGTGTTCTGAATCGAGGAACAGAGATTTCCTCCTGTGTCCCTGGTGAGGACTGGCCGTGGGGTGCAGGAATTGCCCTGGATCCCGACAGTCCTTGTCACATCACTGTCACCCTCTCATCCTGTTGCTGTGAGCAGGACACGGGGTGTCCCAGGGCAGGGTGGGAGGCAGGAGCGGGTACTCCAGGGACCTTGGATGGGAGGTGGCTGCTGAGGTGTGTCCCTTCCCCAGGGCACTGCGTCCTCCAGGCTGGCTGCCCCAGTGGCACTGTGGGGTCCGAGTGGTCTCCAGCAAGAAGCTGGTGGGATTTATCAGCGCGATCCCAGCCACCATCCACATCTATGACACGTGAGTGCTGCTCCGCTGCATTTCTCGTCCTGCCCCTTGCTGGCACCTGGGACTTTCTGGGCGTGCTGAGGGGGTCTGGCTACATTGTCCTCCCCAGCCCACAGCCAGACCTGCACCCTTCAGCTTTGGAGATGTTTTGCTGCTTGGAGGGGAAGGTGGGGGATATTTAAGATTGGCAGGGAGGTTCTGGGCTGGGAGATCTTGTAGGTGACCACTGTGAAGGCTGTTTTCCTCAATGAGTTAGGTTAACTCTGAATTATAGAAATCACCCAGGGCTAGATGGAGATGTAGAATCATAGAATATCCTGAGCTGGAAGGGATCTCCAATGATGGTCCAGTCCAGTCCAGCTCCTGGCCCTGCACAGGGCAGCCCAACAATCCCACCGTGTGCCTGGGAGCGTTGTCCAAACTCTCCTGGAGCTCTGGCAGCCTCGGGGCTGTGACCATTCCCTGGGGAGGCTCTTCCCCGGAGATTCCCTGGGCAGTGCACAGCCACCCTCTGGGGGGAGAACCTTTCCCTAATGTGCAACCTGACCTTCCCCTGACCCAGATTCAGACCATTTTCCCTGGGAGTCCCGAGGTAACAGCTTCAGGGAGGGTTCTCCAAACATCCAGCCCCTGCCGCTTCCTTGAGGTGTTGATTCCTCATTCCCTTGAAGGGGCTTGGAGGTGATTGCCCAGGGCGTTGGTCTGATCCTCCCAGGTCAGGACAGTCAAGCCTCATGCTCTGCATTGTTTCTTCCCCAAGAGAGAAGAAGATGGTGGAGATAAACTTCCTGTGTGTCCACAAAAAGCTGCGCTCGAAACGGGTGGCTCCTGTTCTGATCCGTGAGATCACGCGGAGGGTGCATCTGGAGGGGATCTTCCAGGCTGTTTACACTGCGGGAGTGGTGCTGCCAAAGCCTGTGGGGACTTGCAGGTGAGTGTGGCTCTCCCAAGATTTCTGTCTCCCTTCCCGCGGTCCCCTCTGTGGCCAGTAGTGTGTGTGGAGTTCCCCGGGACAGGAGAGTGATCCCAGCCCAGGTTTCTCCTCCCACGCTGTCGTTCCAGGATTAAGTGCAGTTGCTTTGCTAAAGCTGCTCATGTAACACAGGAGAGGAGGCTTTGGCAGCACAAGCACTTCAGAGCCGTGTTTCTCTCTGTGGGGAGCTGCTGGCCTGATGTTCTCACTTGCCCTCGCGGCAGCCACGGGAACCTCGTGCCCCGCGGCCGCCCCGCTGCCCCAGAACGAGTCTCCCACTGCCGGTGTGTCTCCACAGGTATTGGCACCGCTCCCTGAATCCTCGGAAACTCATCGAGGTCAAATTTTCCCACCTGAGCAGGAACATGACTATGCAACGTACCACGAAGCTTTACCGGCTGCCCGAGGTGGGTGCCGGCCGGGAGCAGAGCTCAGGAGTTGCTCCTCACTGGGCGAGGGGAGAGGCACAAACATCCTGGCCGAGGTCAAGTCCTCTGCCTGGAGAGCCAGGGTTTGTTCCGTGTAGTAAATGACTCTGTCAAGCAGTTGTGCTTTATTTAATTTTTATGTATTTTTGCCTGGGTACCTGCATTTTAAGGGCAAATTCTTGCAGTTAGAGGACCCTGTGAGGTTTTGTTTGCTGGTGAGTCACAGCCTGTCGTCCTGGTAAAACAAGCAGGCAGATGTGACAGCCTTCATCTGTCCAAACACAGCCTCAGTGTGACCTTGGGTCGGGTACAGAATGGTTTGGTCAGTCACACTGATCAATCCTGGCACTGCAGTTGTCCTGCTGGGGAAGTTCCCCAGCTGGAGATGGAAGAGAAAAAAAACAAACAATGCATTAAAATTGCCACCACCTTCCCCGACCTTGCCGGCTCCTTTCTGTCAGCCAGAGCTGCCCCTATGGGGTGGAAAGTGCTGCTTTCACGCTGGGCAGCTCCCAGCTCCTGCCTCCCACAGCCACACAGGCAGCAGTTGCTGGGCTGGAGCTACTGGTTTTTGCACAGAAACTCAGCCCCAGAGCAGATCTGGGCTTGCTGAGCCATCCCACCCCTAGATTAGTAATTGAGGCCAACTGGGAATAACATCTCCTGGAGCCTGGGCCACGTCTCCCAGCCCGTGCCCGCTGTGAGTGGGAACAGGAACCTGGAGGGATGCAGAGTTGTGTCATTAGTGGATAGGAGACCACTTCAGTGGGACCTGACCTGGCGCTTGGGGATTTGGGACGCGCTGTGCTCTCTGTGCTCTTTGCCATCGGTGTCACGGCCGATCACATCCATCCTTTGCTGGGCACGCAGGGCTGGGGGGCTGGAAATGGGCTGATCTAAGCAGAGAGCGTCTCTGTGCTGCAAGTTGGAGAGCCCTTGGGTGATGAAAACCACTGTGCAAGCAACAAAACAACTTGTCCCACTTTCTGTAGACTCCCAAGACTCCCGGCTTGCGGCCCATGGAGCACAAGGACATCTCTGCTGTGCACAAGCTCTTGACCGAGTACCTAAAGCAGTTCCACCTGACACCCGTGATGAGCCGAGAGGAGGTGGAGCACTGGTTCTTACCTCAGGAGAACATCATCGACACCTTTGTGGTAGAGGTGAGGGGCAGGAGCAGGATGGGAGGGGTGTTTTCCTGGCTTTTGCCTCTACTGGAGCTGTGGGAGCCATCGGGGCAGGGCTCCATGCCCCTCCAGGATGGGAATTTGCTGGAGGATGGTGCCTCCATCCTGGGATGCCCTGAGTCTCCCTGCACCCATCACTCCAACTTGGCAGAGCCCCTCTAAGGCTCTGGCCAGGCTTTATCCCAGCCTGACATGTCATGATGCCACTTCTGCCCTCCAGAGTGCCCCGGGAGAGGTGACAGACTTCCTGAGCTTCTACACGCTGCCCTCCACCATCATGAACCACCCGACTCACAAGAGCCTGAAAGCTGCTTATTCCTTCTACAACGTTCACACCAAGACGCCTCTCATCGACCTCATGAGTGACGCGCTCATCCTCGCCAAGTCGGTGAGGGATGGCAGGGCTGTGGTGGCACCCTGGGACACTGGGCAGCTCACCAGGAAACTCACTGGGCAGCTCGCTGCAGGCTGGCCACCCTTGGGTTTGTGGGAAGGGCTTGTTGCCAGGGCTGTAAAATCCAAATCCTAAAGGATCTGCCACCCAGCAGAGGGATGCAGAGGTACTCTGAACCTTCTAGCTCGTGGTGGGCTGAGCTCAGGGTGTTACCCACGTCCTACAGCAAACAGTCCTGTAGTAGTTGGATTGAGGGTGGGGACACCAAGGCTGAGCTCTTCCCTTTTTCTGGGATTCAAAGCTGGGCAGGAGAGGGGGCCAGGCTGCTCACAGGTGGGAGGAACTCCCCAGCACGAAATCAGGAACTGATGGCTTCATGTCTTCCCTGTGCAGAAAGGATTTGACGTCTTCAATGCACTGGATCTCATGGAAAACAAAACCTTCCTGGAGAAGCTGAAGTTCGGGATCGGGGACGGGAACCTGCAGTATTACCTGTACAATTGGAAGTGTCCCAGCATGGCACCAGAGAAGGTCAGTGCTGTGGGGAGGGGTCTCGTCCCCACAGCCCTGGGGACATGAGTTCGCTGTCACGCACACCTGGGCGTTCCCAGCCCAGCCGGTGTCCTTGCAGTGTCCCACACGGGGGTGGGTGAATCCCTGTGCCATCCCCGCTGTGCCCGCACACAGCGTGTCCCTGGGGAAAATCCCTCCACGCTCGTCTTCCAAAGCCACTTTTATTCCTGGACTAGTGCAGGTTCAGTCCTTCCCCCCACACCAACCTCTTCCCTCTGAGGAAGGAGACAGCAGAGGGCCGCAGGGTGAGGGATGTGACGCTGGGGTTGTGACAGTCGCCGGTGACCCCGCACAGGCGCCGGCTGTCGCTGCACAGCCCTGGGTGCCAGTGTGGGGTGGGAGGAGCAGCCCCCCCCCCGGAGAGGGCAGACAGGCTGGAGCAGGACCTGTGACAGGAGCTCTGCCACCACCTGCAGGGGGCTGAGCCACGGGATCCCAGGATGTCGTTTGTCCCCCGGGCCAGCAGCCTGTTCCCCTCCCAGCTGCTCCCAGAGCTGTGCTGCAGCCCACCCTGCCTGCCCGGGGCCTGGCTGCTGCTGCCCCTCCACCCCAAAGCCGTGATTCAGCATCTCTCCAGTCCACAGCCACCTTGCAGAGGATGGTGCTTGAGAACCAGAATCTGCCCGGCTACATCACAGCTAATTAATGCCTTAACAGCTAATTAATGCCTTGATGGCAGTCGCAGGGCTTTGGTTCCCTGGTGTGAAGCCAGGTCTGTCTCTGGGCAGACCCATGTGCCCTAAACCAGCCTCACTCACCTGCTGAGCCTGTGAGGAAGCCCCGGGAGGTCCCCAGAGGTGTCAGCAATCCCTGTTTTCGCTGGGAGAGCTGAGGGTGGGAGAGCCTGATGCTGGGAATGTTTCCTGTGGTGGGGCTGCCTCTGGGTCCCCTGGGCCAGAGCACATGACCGGCCACCAGCACGTCCTGGAGAGTCCCCAGCAGTGCCAGCTGCCTGCGGAGGGACAGGTTCAGGGACTGGGCTCTTGGCAAGCAGCTTCTGCCAAGTCACAGAATCACAGAATGGTTTGGCTTGGAAGGGACCTTAAAAGAGCACCTTGTTCCACCCATGTCACAGGCAGGGATACCTTCCACCATCCCAGGGTGCTCCAAGCCCATCCAGCCTGGCCTTGGACACTTCCAGGGATTCAGGGGCAGCCACAGCTCTGGGCACCCTGACCCTCACAGGGAGGAATTCCTTCCCAGTAGCCATCTGGCAGTGGGAAGCCGTTGCCCCTTGTCCTGTCAGTCCAGGCCCTTGTCCCAAGTCCCTCTTGGAGCACCTTTCAGCACTGGAAGAGGCTCTAAGGCCTCCCTGCAGCCTTCTCCAGGCTGAACAACCACAGTTCATAGGAGAGGTGTTCCATCCCTCTACTTGTTGTGAAGTCAGAAACATCCTTGGCTCATGAATCAAGGCTGTCTCATAACCTGACTGGGCTTGTCACACCCCAAACATTGGTCACCTCCCCAGATCAGAGCTGGGCAGGGCCCGTGTGCCCATTCAGCCACAAACCCAGGGCTTTGCTGCTTTCAAATATCCCAAAACCAGTGGGGAAACCCACATAGCACTGAGCCCTCCCAGCGGCGCCCACGCGGAGCTGGGAACGGAGCAGAGGACACATCCTGACCCCGTTTCCATTGCTCCCAGGTCGGATTGGTGCTGCAGTAAGGGAGCCCTTGCCAGGAGAGCGTGGAGGAGCCGGGCCTGCAGAGGTGCTGCCCTCATCCTTTCTGCCAAAGCTGGACCCACGCCGGGAGAGGGGGACCGGAGCCGCCGCCCCCGCTGCCATCAGCCGTCTCCTTGTTTGATTTAATTGCATCCTCGTAAAGACATGATCAAGGGAATGTAACTGCTGAAACTAGATCATGATTGGCATATAATGGATTTAACGGGTGAATAATAAAAGTATATATTATATATATTTTAAATTTTTTCCTGTTCCCAACTGCCATGAGTTGCATTCGGCTGCTGAAGGTCACCACTGGGCTGCTGGACCGGGACTTTTCTGCACGGGGACAGCTGAGGCTGATGCTGCGGCTCCGGCGTGCTGGAGCACCGGGACGTGGTGGTTGGTGGCCAAACCCTCCCGCCTGCCCCGAGGGTGCTTCGGGCTCTTCTCCCCTGCTCGGCTCTTTGCCCCCGGTTTGCTCCTGACTCCGTTAAGCAGGGCCCCTCCCCGCGGGCTCGGGAGCACGTCGAGATTCCTTTCCAAGGGCTATTTGTGCAAGCGCTGCCTTGTCCCATCTCCTGCCCAGCCACAGAGACTCCAACCCTTCCTGCTCGGCGGGGCGAGCGCTGAGCCGAGGGGCAGCAGCGCCTGAAGATCCGGGGGCATTCGGCTCCGGAGCGTGTCCGGCACACCCCGCTCTGCTCGGACTCCTGGGGCTCCTTCCCCTCAGCCTCCCCCGTGGGGCTGCGGGCACCGGGGGCTGCTCCATCGCCACTGCCACACCTCCGGCCTCTGCTCAGCCGCTTTTCTCTGGAAGCATGGAAATACGGATGCACGCCATCGGCATCACCCCGGAGCTTCGGCCTCCCCAGTCTCCCCAGTGCCTCCACCACCAGCTGCCGCTGTCACCGCGTGCCGTGGGATCCGCCGAGATCAAGGAAATGTTTTCACGGAAAACCTTCATCCCATCGAGATCTTTTGGGAAAGGAGTGCCCGGACAGCCTCCTGCCATGCCATGAACCTTGTCCACCCAGAGCTCCAAGATTCTCCTGCCTGCCCAGCCAAAGGTTTCCAAAGCTGCACACCAAGGCCAAGACCCCGTCTATGCACTCCCACGCCTCCCTGTCCCTGCGTGTCCCTGTCACACCCCGTGGCACCACGGAGCCTGAGAACCTGTGCCCACCCCAGCCCAGACCTGTGGGGCCTCAGAGGGGCCCAGGAGCCCATCACATCCCCCCTGGCAGTGCCTTGTCTCCATCCCTGTCCCCAGTCCTGTGTCACCTATGCAAGTACCTGTGTGTCCCCTCCTGTGTCCCTGCTGCCCTCGGCTTGGGGAGGCTGGGTGCAGGTGGGGGACACCCCGTGGGACCCTCCCCCTGTCCCCATGGCAGGTTTGAGGGCTGTTCCAATGAATCCCCCCAGCTTCTCTGGGTGCTTGGCAGCTCCCCAGGGCACCACTGGTTTGGGGGTGGGCTTGGCCCTGATCCACCCACAATGGGCCCCGGGGGGTGACAGGGACACTGGGACAGGCTCTGTTAAAATAAAACCTTTATTCGACTGGCTTGATCCCAGGGTGTAAATCTGTGACAGTTGCTGGTGCCAGAGCAGAGGTTGGGAGTGCACCCACTCGGGTGCAAGGGAGTGTGTGGTGGCAGGGTCCCCCCTCAGGGACTCCATGGTGCTGGCACCGTCCTCACACCCCAAGAGAGGGGTTGGGATCAAGCATGGCCAGGACTGGTGACATTTGGGGGTTGCTGTCACCCCTGTGGGGCTGTGCTGGGCTGTCACTGGGCCAATCAACCCATGCTGGTAGTCACAGCATCTCTGTCCCCCCAGGAGGGGAGGAGGAGCGCACCAGCAGATAGGGTGGCACTGGGGAACTGGGAGGGGAGCCCCCACCCCTTTGGGCCCTCCCAGCCCTGCTGTCACCACAGACGGGTGAGCGGTGTCCCCAGACTGGCCCCACGCAGGGTGCCCATCCATGGAGGAGCCTGTTGTCCCCCGCACGGAGACACACTGTCCCTCCCGCGGGCACCTCGGGGACACGAGGATGTCCCTCCTGTGGACACCTCACAGGCTCTTGCATCGAACGTGCACGAAGAGCGTGGCGGGGGACAGGGACGCCCCGTCCCTGGAGAGCAGGTGGATGTGGCGGTACCCTGGGGACAGACGGGGCCTCAGCGGGTGGCAGGGGCCTGTCCCCCGTCCCCGGAGGGCAGCGGGGTGGCACCCGCACCCACCTTGGCGCATGCTGGGCAGGGGCAGCGTGAACTGCCCCACGAAGTCGTTGCAGGAGGTGCTGTCGTAGTCCTCCACCACGAAGCGCACCAGGGCCAGCTCGGGCGCCCGCACCTGGAACCGCAGCGTCTCCTCCCAGCGCGGGTTGAAACCTGCGGCACCGGCGGGGCGTGGGTGCGGCCACCGGGGCCACCACCCGCCCTGCGGGGGCCAGGGACACCCCCAGTGCGGCCACCAGGGCCACCAACCACCCTGCGGGGACCAGGGACACCCCCAGTGCTGCCCCCAGAGACGCTGATGCCACCGGGGCCACCCACTGCCCCTCAGGGACCAGCAGGGCCCCCCGTGCACTGCCCCTGCCCTGGCCGAGCTGCCGCCCTGCACTGGGGGATGTGGGGGCTGGGGCAGGCCGG
>WEIT01018268.1:416516-427546 GCA_013389985.1 Dryoscopus gambensis
CACAGTGGGGTGTACTGGGGAAAAGGGGGTCACACTGGGGCTGTGGTGCAGTATACTGGGGGAATGGAGGAATGGGGGAATGGAAAACATGCCGGGGCCATGATGGGGTGTGCTGCGGAGAAGGGGCCCTACTGTGGCTGCAGTGGGGTGTAGTAGGGGAAGAGGGGTCATACTGGAGCCATGATGGGGTATACTGGGGAAAAGGGAACCATACTGGTGCTGGACTGGGCTATACTGGGAGGATGGGGGTTGTGCAGTGACTGTGGGTGGAGTACACTGGAGGGATGGAGGGACTCTGATGGGATATACTGGAGGAATGGAGGTTATACTGGAGCTGGGCTGGACTTTACTGGGAGAATGGGGGTAACACTGGGGCCATACTGGGGGAATGGGGGTGATACTGGGGCTGTGGATACTGGGGAGGGCGGGCATCACACTGCGCTTGGGCTGGGTATAATGGAGGCCATAAGGGAGCAGCACTGGGAAGAACTGGGACATGATGGTGTCTCCTGGTGGGGATCAGGCTGTGCTGGGGAGGGGGCATTGGGGTGCACAGAGGGCACTGGGATGTCCTGGGCACTGGTTCAACCAGAAGTGAGTGCTGGGGTGTGGGTACCCAAGGGACTGTCCCTCACGGGGATCAGGGTGCCCCTCATATCAAGGTGTCCCTGGATCAGGGTGCCCTGGGGTGTCCCTGGGGACCAGGTGCCCTGAGCTACCTCAGGTATCAGGGTGCCCTGGGGTGTTCCTGGGGGTCAGGGTGTCCCTGGGATGCCTCTGGGGACCAGGTGTCCTGAGGGACCCTGGGGGCAGGGTGTCCTGGGGCACTCTTGGGCACTGGGAGGCCCTGGGGTGTTCCTGTTCCTGGGGGTCAGGGTATCCTGGAGCACCCCTGGAGATCAGGTTCCCTGGGGGGTCTGTGGGGATCAGGGTGCCCCAAGGGACCCTGGGGACCAGCCTGTCCTTGGGCATTCCTGGGATTTGGGGAGTAACAGGGCTGTAAGAGGTGATAGGTAATTGGGTGTCCCTGGGGGCTGCGTGCCCTGGGGTGTCCCCGGGGGTGCCCAGGTGCCAGCGCTCACCGTTGTTGAGCTTGTGGTGGGTTTGTTGCTTGGCGCAGTCGGCCGGGATCCCGTGGATCTCCACGCGCACGAAGGGATCCACGATGGAGCTGCCCTTGTCCCTGTTCAGCTTGGGCAGCTGCTGCGCCGTGATCACCTGTGGCACAGGGAGCTGGGACCAGGGCCGGGCACCACGGGGGCCAGGGGGACGTGGGTGTGGGGAAAGGACTGCTGCCCCCAGGAGAAGGGGCACGGGTGGCACCTGGCTGGGTTGGGGACACGGTGAAAGGGAGGGAGGTGGCTGATGCCACCCAGTGGTTTACACCGGCTGGATTTGGGGACAGGGATGGTGTCACCCAGGAGAAATGTCAAGGGTGGCACAGTCAGGAGCGTGGATGGGGTGAGGAGGAGGGAGGTGGCTGGTGCCATCCAGCTGAAGGGACACAGGTGGCAAATGGCTGGGAGTGGGGACAGGCTTGGTGTCCCTGGAAGGGCGCAGGTGGCACCCAGCCAGGAGTGGGGATGGGGTGAAGAGGAGGGAGGTGATTGGTACCACCCGGGAGAAGGAACATGAGCGGCGTGTGGCTGGGTCCCCAGGAGCAGGGAACTGGGTGGCACTTGGCTGGGACTGGGGACGGGCTGGGGAGGAGGGAGGTGGCTGATGCCATCTCAGAGAAGGGACGTGGCTGACAGCAGCTGGATTTGGGGACAGGGTTGGTGTCAGCCAGGAGTACAGACATGGGTGGTACCCAAACCACCCATGGATGTGAGGGGAGGGTCAGTGTCCCCAGCAAAAGAGGTTGGTGGCACCCAGGAGAAGGTGTGTGAGTGGCACCGGGCTGGACATGGGGTTGGCATCGCCCTGAGGGCACATGGGTGGCACCTGGCTGGACAGGGGTTGGTGTCACCCAGAAGAGGTTGGGTGGCACCTGCTTGGGAGCGGGGTTGGTGTCACCTGGGAAGAGATGTGGGTGGCACCTGGCCAGGCACTGGAAAGTCATGGGTGTGACCCAGCAGGACGTGGGTGGCCCACACCCGGGCGTGGGGGCAGGCTCGTGGGGTGTCCTCACCCTGATGTGCAGCGCCAGGCGCCGGGACCCCTCCCCGGGGGGGCTGCGCAGGCAGGGGGGCTTCAGGACGTAACCGCAGCGCCCGTTGGGCAGGAAGCGCCCGGCGTTCAGGTCCATCTCGTAGCCCGGTGTCTGGAAGTTGAGGGCCACTGCGGGGACAGCGGGACGGGGTGTCAGGGTGGGTTACGGCTCCGGGGGCGGGTGCCAGGTCGCGGGGGCGTCTGGGGGTCTCACCCAGCTGGCAGCCAGCGTTCCACATCTCCTGGGGGTTGTAGTTGGCAGAGTTCATCTTGAGCCCCAGCGGGTACACGCGGCTGAGCTGGCGCGTGTTGTACCGGACCAGCGCCGGGCCTGGGTGGGGGACGCGGCTCAGCGGGGCCACTGCACCCTTGGGTGCTGCTGGGGGGCCCAGGGACATGGACAGAGCCTGCCCAGCTGGGTGGACCCTGAGCCTGGAATGTGACCCAGGCCCTGAAACCAGACCCTGGGGTTCAGAGCCCAACCCTGGACCTTGAGCTTGGACCCCTAATCCTAAACCTCTGACCCTGGATCCTGACCTTGACCCCACACCTCGACTTTGGATCCCTGACCCTGGACCTTGACCATGGAAGCCAGACCCTGACCCCAGGACCTGATCCCTGGACCTTAGACTCCAAACCAAAATGCCCAAGCCCATGCCCTGACCCAGATCCTAATCCCAGTCCTTGACCCCAGACATTGACCCTGGCCACAGACACTGATCCTGGACCCCAGACCCTGAACACTGACTCAGATCTTAACCTCAGGCCCTGATGTCAGATTCTGACCTCCAGCCCCAGACCTTGACTCCAGACCTCAGTCCCTGGACTCTGACCCAGAACTTATTCCCAGCCGCAGGCCCTGGACCCAGATGCCCCATCCTAAACCCTGATCCCAGACCTTGATCCTGGTCGTGTGACCTCAACCCTGGCCCCTGGCCCCAGACCCTGCCAGCAGACCCCAGTCTCACCCATCCAGGGCAGCCTGGGTGAGGCCAGGTGACCCTGACCACCACCCATGGAGCCACCCTAGAGACAGAGCCCCTCATTCTCAGCCCATCCTGCATCCCAGGGACTCAGGAGCATGGAGCCACCTTGTCTCCATCCCTGTCCCCATCTGGTGGCCCTCACCTGCCTCCTTGATGAGCTTCCGTGCCTTCCTCTCGCTGAAGGAGGACATCTGGCAGGGCTGGGGGTGGCGCAGGGCCTGGGCCAGCCCGGGGAAGGGGACAGCCTGGCAGTACACCACCAACGCCGACAGCTCCGGGGACACCTGCGACGCGTCCTTGGCCTGTGGGAGACACTGTGGCATCAGGGACACCACAGCCCTGGTGGCCACCTGCCCACCCGAGGGCCTACAGACCCCCCTCCCCTGCTGGTGCTGAGTGCTGAGACCCCCAAGGCCATGGAGACCCTCAAAGCAGCAGAGGCCCCGATGCAGTGGAGACCCCAAGGTGGTGCAGAACCTGAGGCAATGGAATGATGGACCAGGGGCTGGTGGGGAACCCACGCAGGTTGAGACCCTGAAGTCATAGAGAACCCAAGGGGATGGACAGCCCAAGATGTTAGAGACCCCAAGGTGAGGGAGACCCCAAAGTGCTGGAGAACCTGAGGTGATGGGCACCCCAAGATGATGGAATACTTGAGGTGACAGAGACCCCAAAGTGATGGAGACCCCAACAGGTCACCTTGGATGTGATGGAGGCCCAACATGATGGAGAACTTGAGGTGACAGAGACGTCCAAGTGTCGGAAAGCCCAGAAATGGGCCACCCAGCCCAGCAGGAGGAGGGAGGCACAGCTGAGGGGGACCCCAAGCTTGGTCCCCTCTTCCCGGCAGCGACAGTCACGCGCCACCCCCATGGCACCCACCCTGCCAGCCCCCCGCTCCATCCCATGACCCACCTGCAGAGGTTTGATCTCCTGCAGCGACTGCAGCGACTGAAAGAGGAGAGAGCAGGGCTGCAGAGGGAGACGCTGGCAGTGCTCAGCTGGGACAGTCCTGGGGCGTCAAGGTCCCCCAGCACCACCAGGACGGTCTGATCCATCAGGACCACCGGGGTGCCGTGGTCCCCCAGCACCACATCCCTGGGGAAGGCTCTTACCCGCCGCAGGCTTCTCTCCTGCACCTTCTCCTCTTCTTCTTCCTCCTCTTCCTCTTCCTCCTCCTCGGGGTCCAGAAGGGAGGTGACACCCTGGGGCTCCTGCCACAGCTCTGGCAGCTTCTTGCCCTTCACCAGGATCTTTTCCTTCAGCTGCTACAGGAGGCAGGGCCGAGCTCAGGGCTCAGAGGGGACATGGGGACACCGCGGTGGGCACGCAGGTGGCCTTACCTCTGGTGAGGGGAGACTGTGGGGGTCCTGCCCCTGCAGGGGCTGCGTCAGCAGCTTGTCCCCCAGGATGGCCTTCATGTGCCGGGCCATGGTGGCCTGCTGCTCCAGCCCGCAGTGGTTCTCCAGGGACAGGATGACAGGGTAGGGGGATTTCTGGGCATGGGGACGGGCAGCGGTCAGCACCCCACAGCCAGCACTCAGCACCCAGCACCCAGCACCCAACACCCAGTGCCCCTCCCAGGGCTGCCGGCCCCAGCCTCACCTCAAAGGCGGAGTCGCGGATGCTCTCGATGACGTCGCGGAAGAGGATTTTGGAGGTGAGCGTGTGGCCGTGGTAGACGACAGGTTCCCCGTCGGAGCCCTCCCAGCAGTCCAGCTCCACGCAGCGGCACCCTGCCCTCAGCGCCCTGCCACCACGCCGCCACCACGTGAGTCCCTGTCAGCCTCGAGCCACGGGACCTCCTGGGGCTCCGCGGGGACCGGGGACACCCACCTGACGTAGGCTTCGGTGCTGCTGCTGCCGCCAATCTGGTTGCGGGTCAGGTAGGTGTTGTGGGAGGAGGAGATGAAGTAGTGGCTCAGGGGCTGGCTCATGTCCTGGTGCACCTTGGTGTGCTCCTGGTTGAGGATGTCACCGGCAGCCGAGAGCAGGTACATCATGAAGCCATCCAGCATCATCAGGTCCTGCTGCTTGGCTGCGGGACACGGTGGCAGGCGTCACATGGTGCTGGCAGGGTGGCACCCTGGGGGTTTCCCCACTTGGAGGTCCCAGTGATGCCATGTTCATGCCTGACCTGGCAGTGCGGCACCCAGGGGATGTGGAAGTCCCCTTTGGGAAGTCCCCCCATCTCCCATCTGATGTCCCCCCCTCCTAGTGCCACATCTGCCTTAGGGGTACTATTGTGACACCCTACAGACATGGGGGTCCTTCGTCCCCACCATGATGTCCCCTGTCCTCCTAGTGCTGTGCTCACCCTGGACCTGCCATGGTGGGACCTGAGGAAGACAGAAGTCCCTTGGCAGTGTCACATTCATACCAGGGCTGGCATCGCATCACCCATGAGACATGGAAGTCCACCTGCTGTCCATCCCCACCTTCACATCCCCTGTCCCCACAGTGCCACATCCACCAGGTACCAGCCAGGCCGTGTGTTGGATGGCTGACACCCTGGGAATGGACACCGGGACAAGCCTTAGAGGACCCCATACCCATTTGGGGGTGACACGACCAGTCAGAGCCCCATCCCTGCCCCATCTGTGACCTCCCGAGGCTCCGGCAGTGCCCGTCCCGTTATCCCACACCCTCAGCCCTACCCTTCTCATTGAGCTCGTAGGTGCGGATGATGGCGTGGGCCTGGCGCAGGCTGGAGTCCTCGCCCTGATCCCTCAGGAAATCCTGCAGCTCCTCAGCAGATAGGACCCGGTCCTCGCCCGAGTAGCGCCCAAAAAGCTCCTCCAGCTCCGGCCGCCGCAGCAGCCGCCGGCAGAACTCCTCCAGCTCCCGGCCCTCCAGCCGCTCGTTGCCCGAGTGGTCACACTCCTGATGGGACATGCCCACCCTCAGGGACTGTCCCCTCCCTGTGGGGACAGGGTACAGCCACCCCCTGCCTTGCTCTGCCTGTCCCCTGCAGTTGGCAGCGTGTGTGTGATGAGTTTGGGGGGGGCTCAGCTCCTGGCATGTCCCCTCTGTTCCCCCACCCAGAGCCCTCTGACCCTCCAACCCAGGATGGAGCAGAGCCCCATGCCTCAGTTTCCCCAGGTGGAAAGGGACCTTGGGAGATGCCCAGAGGGACAGCTCTCCATGGGGGAGAAATGTCACACGCTGGGGACACATGGGAGAGTGGCTGGGACAGCTCATCCCACCTCACCCCACTCCACCACGTGCTCCTGATGGGACCCAACCCCTGGTGGTGGTGGGCAGCTTTGGGTGTGAGGGGTTTGTCAGTTCTCTGTGCTGGGGAAGGCAGAGAAGGAGCCAGTGACTCCCTCCCGGTGACAGCAGTGGGCACAGCGGGTGGTGCAGCGCAGGACGGGCACCTTGAAGAGCTTGGAGGCGTAGACGTCGTCCATATCGATGTTGAGCATCCTCAGCATGCTCTTCACCTCCCGGAAGGACATCTTGTTGTCCTTGTTCCTGTCTGCTCGCTGCAGGACCCCGTGGATCCAACTGCGCCAGGGTAAGGAAACCACCCGGCGTCACCCGCAGCCGTCCCCACGCTGTCCCCAGGCCCCCAGAGCTCCCTCAAAGGATACTGGTCGAGCTTCTCCATCTGGCTCATGGCCTGCAGCCGCCCCATCAGCTTGGTGAGCCCCTGCACCCAGTGCCGGGCGTCCTCCTCGCCGCGGGCGGCCAGGTCGAGGTTCTTGCGGCGGCCCTTGAAGGCGAGGGTGAAGCAGTGGCGCTCGGGGAAGGCGGCCCCGTGCTTGCGCAGCCCCTCCGACCGGCGACCCTCGCGCACCGCCTCGATGTGCGCCACCGAGACTGCGGGGACACGCGGGGGTGGGAGGGACCATGGACGTGCTCCCTCGGCGGGGCACCCACCCGCCAGCGTCCTGCAAGACACCCTGGCTGCTGATGGACACCCCCGCGGCGCCCCGGGGCTCGGGGCTCGGCTCCTGGCGGTGCCGCAGCCGGGCTTAACCCGCTAATCCCAGGCGAGACAGGAGCCGCGGCCGCTGTCCCTGCCGGGATGGGGACGGGGACGCTGGCAGGGGATGGAGCCGCCTTGCAGCGGTGCCAGCTCCAGGCACCCATCCCAGACGAGAGGGTGGAAAGAGGCGGGGGACGCCGGGGAGGGGGGCAGAGTCTGGCCGGGATGGAGACGGGACCTTGTGCTGACCCCAGGGCGATGGGGAAGGGTGGGGGCTCTTACAGCTCTGCGTGGGGTGTACTGGGAGGCACTGGGAAGTGTTGGAAGGCTCTGGAAGCCTCCGGGTGAAGTGGGTTGGAGTTCAGGTATTGGGTGGGGGTCCATATTCTGGATTGGATTCATATCTCGGGTCAGGGTCTGGATCCCAGGCTTGGGGTGCAGGTCCTGGATTGGGGTCTGGGTCCTTGGTGGGAGTCTAGATCCTGGATTGGGGTCTTGGTGCTGGGGGATGCCTGGGTCCTTGGATCTGGGGTCCAGGTCACAGGTGGGGATCCAGGCAGGGGGTCTGGGGTCGCAGGGGGAATCTGGGTCCCAGGTGAAGGTCTGGGTCAGGTCTGGGTTGTGGAGTTCCATGTCCCAGGATGGGGTCTTGTTCTCATGGTGGGGATTTGGGTCCTGGGCTGTGGTCTGGGTCCTGGATTGGGGTCTGGAACTCAGGTGGGGTCTGAGTTCAGGGTGGGGAGCCAGGTCTTGGGTGGAGGTCTGGGAACTGGGCTGTGGGTCCAAGGTGGGGCTCCAGGTGGCGTTCTGGATGCTGGGAACGGGTCTGGGTCCTGGGTGGGGGTCCAGGTCCTGGGGTAGGGTCTGGGACCCAGGTGGGGTTCCTGGACTGGGGTCTGGGTCTCACATGGTGTCTGGATTCTGTGTAGGAGTCCAGGTCCAAGGTTGTGGACTAGGTCCTGGATTGGGACCTGGGTCCCAGGTGGGGGTCTGGGTTGGGGTCTAGGTCCTTGGTAGGGGTCTAGGGTGGGTTTGGGGCACCGCCCAGGTCCTGGCCCTCCCTGCGGTCATGGCAGTGCAGGATGTGTCCCGGTGTCCCCATGGGGCAGTCCCAGCACTCACAGCTCTGGGGAGAGCGGGCGTGCCCGAAGCGTCCCTCGAAGCAGACGGTCACCCCGTCCTCCTGCAGGCGGAACAGCCGCTCCCTGGAGCCCCCCTTGGCTTTGACCTTCCAGAGCAGGGACCCCCGGAGCATCCGCTGCACGTCCTCATCCTCCGTCAGACCTGCGGGGACCAGCCCTGGGCTACCAGGGGAGTCTGGGGGGCACTGGGGGCACTGGGGGCACTGGGGGCACTGGGGGCACTGGAGGTTCTAGGGGTACTGGGGGTATGGGTTGGGGGGGGTGCACATCTGTGTGCACATCTGTATCCTGTGGGATGGCACGGGACAAATGGGACAGGGCGGATGGCATGGCATGGCATGGCATGGCATGGCATGGCATGGCACGGGACAGGACAGGGTGAGATGAACAGGAGAGGCTGATGGGATGGGGCATGAATGACACAATGTGACAATGCAGATGGGACAAGATGGGACAAGTAGGATTGGACAGGAGAGGGTGGGGCAGACTGGACTGGATGGGACAGAGTGGGCAGGACAAACATGACAGGACAGGATGGGACAGGGCAGGCAGGGACAAGATGGGGCAGAGGGGATGGATCAGAGCAGATGGGATTGGCGGCGGGGGGGACAAATAGACTGGGATGGAGCAGGACTGGATGGGATGGGACAGGTCAGGATAGAACACCACAGGACAGGGCAGACAGAGCAGGATGGGATGTGATGGGACAGACAGGATGCGACAGGAATGGGTTGGAATGGGACAGGACAGGCAAGAGAGGACAGACAGGACAAGCCACTGCCCTTGGGCCCCTTTGGAGCACTGTGTGGCTGTCCAGGGGGGACAAGACACAGCAGTGACACAGCCCAGCTGCCAAATCCCAGCAAAGCCGCCCGGATCCTGCATGGAGAGTGCCAGGACGGTGCCAGCAGCAGAGCTCAGGCTGGGAACAATGACGGGGTGGACTCAGGGGACTCGGGGGCCCACGCCTCAGCCAGGACTTTTCCATCTATTCACGGAGTGGTTATTTCCTCCATTTTTTGTTTTGGCAGCCATTCCTACCATCCCCAGGGGCCACGTCCTGCTCTGGACGGAGATTCCATTCCTGGGCTGGTAAAGGGTGGTTTTGGGGCTCACAGGGACATCCTGAGCCAGCCATGGCCTCAGGGATGCAGCCACCAGCTGCCACCACCTCCTGAGTGGTCACATCTTGCCCGAGGTGCAGGACGAAGGGCAGGTACGGACACACGGATGCACAAGCATAGGGATGGCCACAGGTGCATGGGCACAGGGATGGACACACGGACACGGGTGCATGGGCACAGGGATGGACACACAGATGGTCAGACACACGGGCACAGGTGTGTGGATGCACGGACACCTGGGTGCACGGTGCACATGGACGCACGGCTACAAGGACTTACGGATGCACGGACGCAGAGATGTGGGAATGCAGGGATGCAAGGACACACGGATATTCAGGTAGATGGATGCACAAGTGCACAGATGTGTGGATGCAGGGACATGGACACATGGATGCACGAACACAAATGCCGTGTCACAGGTCACACGGACACAGGGGTGCACTGATACACGGATGCATGGAGGCATGGATGCAGGGATGTATGGATGCACAGGTGCATGGATGCGCTGCCTCAAGGACACACAGACACACGGATGCACAAGCATGGATGCATGGACAGTCAGACACACGCTGTGCATGGACACGGGTGCTCCAAGACACAGCCATGGGGATGCGTGGACATACAGGCACCGCGAGGTATGGATACGCAGATGCACGGACAGATGGACACATGGACACATGGATACATGGATATAGAGGTACAGGGACAGCGGGATGCACTGAGGCAAGGACACACAGACACAGGGACACAGGGACACACGGACACAGGGACACACGGACATGGACACACAGAGCTGCAGCAGCTCCAGGCACACGGCCCCGTGTCCAAAGCCGTGGGGCACAAGGCCAGACCTGGCCCTTCCCACTGCTCCCACTCCGGATCGGGCCGGCCGCTCCCAGGGACCCACCTTGGCCTTGCCGGGCACCCCCTGCCCCTGCCTGGACCCCCGTGTGCCAGCAGTGCCATGGGCAGCACCCCTGGGTGGGGAAATCGAGGCAGGCTGTTGGGGAGGGTCTGGGGAGTGGGACCTGAGCCTTGGGGACAATGAGCACCCTGAGCAGGCAGGCTCCTGTCACCTGTGATGTGGCCAAACCCTGACCCTGCTGCCCCACAGGGCTGGGGCGATGCACAGCTCCTCTGGGGTGACCTTGGGGACCCCTCCCATCCAGGGGGACCCTTCCCTGCTGTGGGGGAACCCATCCACCTCGGGGGCCCTCCCTGCCAGGGGAACCCTTCTGTCCCTGGGGACCCATCCCTGCCACGGGGGTCCCCAGCCTGCCATGGGGACCTACTCCTGCCACAAGGGTCCCCACCCACTTCGGGGACCCTCCCAGCCACGGAGATCCCTCCCGGACCCCTCTGGCACAGCCCTGCCGGAATTTCTGCCCGGTTCCCCCCGAACTCACCCATTTTCTTCAGGGCTCTCCCGGACCGGCGGGAGCCACCGGCACCGTCCGACGGAGCGCGGAGCTGCTCGGCGGCGGGACGCGCCTTCCTGCCGCAGATCATGACGCGGGACCCCCGGTACCGCCGCTGCTCCGGTGTTCTCGGGACTGCGGAGCTCTTGGTGCTCCACGTACCCGCGGTGCTCCCGGTGCCCCGGGTGGTTCTGCTGCTCCCTCTGCTCCCGGTGCCCCCGGCCGGTGTAACCGGGCTGGGCGGTGGCGGAGGTCGGGGCTGGGACTGGACTGGG
>WEIT01018270.1:11136-46754 GCA_013389985.1 Dryoscopus gambensis
GGCAAAACAGCCATAAGGCTATGAGATATCTATCAAGGTTTGAAGACATCCATGTATCAGCCTTCATCTGGATTTCTCTCAGTAACGAGATTGCAAACATAGTACCACTACTGGAGTCAGAGTTAGCTCCTGTTTACAACAGAGTAAAAGGTCAGAACTTCAACTACAGGAATATCTGCTATAAAAGGGACTTAATAACAAATTTGAGGGGATTTCTTAAAGTACAAATCGGTATTTGTAGGATCATAAAATGGATTGTGTGTCACTCATAGCTACCACTGAGCTGGACATCTTTGGTCCAGAGGGCTGCACTGGAAGTGAACATAATGCTAGGGCTTCATATAGGCTTTGTCAGCATCCAGACTTTTATTCACAATCAAAATTGGTTTTTTGCTTCAGTTGGATTATTCTTTGGAATATAATCAGCCTGGAGAGAGCCCTACTTATTTCTGTACAAAAGGGTTTAAAAATCTACAAGTTCTAGCCTGACCAACAGTACAAAAGATCTGGCTGGGACAATCTCAGAGACGGGGAACTGTCGCGTGTCAAATCTTCAGGATAAGAGTGCAAATGCTCACAATGCACCTGGTGTAACAATACAAAAATAATAATGCCTGCCTGATCTTCTCTTACTGCTATCTGTCTTTCTAGCATCACGCTTGTTGGCCCTGGCTTATTTTTACTGCATCTGGTATTTCAACTCATGCATATGAACTTTTCCCTACTAAGTAATTTACTTAATATCTCTACATCAGGAGTTTATCTTAAACTGAATCAAATAGAGTTTATTAATTTCATGTGTTGCCTGATAATGTCATCTAAACACAAAATGTTAAGAGCCAGGGCAAGCACAAACAACCCTCTAAACCAGCGAGTCTCAGTTTTTGAAGCCGGGTAGCCCATTACGCCAGGAAAAATATCAAAAAGGAGTTTTTTTGTGAAACTCCTTCCTATATGTACCTTGTCACAATAAAAACTGAGCCTGTGTTCTTACCCATTCATGTACACTGCATTGAGAAACAGCTACAAATTCAATGTTTTATTTGAAAACAGTGATTTAAATTACAGCTAACAAGTACATCAGAGGCACTATTCCCCTGATTCAGTTCTGGTCGTTTCAGGTTTTATGCCATGGGGTTGAAGCATGAATTCTTACACTGCTTAAATGCTTAAGTCTTTAAACTTAATGAGAAAAAAAATTCATTAAATTATATTTTGTCACTTTTCTTGTTATCAAATGTACAGAAGAATGAACTTACCTTACTTAAAAAAGATGAATCTTCACAGGAGTCTAAATGGAGGTGAATGTCAGCATGGATTAAAAAAAAATCTTATAAAATCTTATAAAACTTAGGTATCAATTTAGGTATTTTAAAATAAACCTGCTTATAATGAGGACCAATTATTATGCCATACCTCTTCAAGCAATTACATTAGTTAAAAATCATACAGTGGTACATTCTTTCTCCTAAAGTTTCACAAAAAGTAGACCTTCAAAAATATATTAACACCACACCACCTTCACCAAATTCTACTCCTTTGAACAAATAAAATCTTGGGCTCTGGACTGAATAAAGTATTTCATTCCAATGTATTTTCATTCCAATTTCATTTCAATGTATATTTGAAACAGGGCAGCATCATCTGGTGTGACCACAAGGTGGTGATGAAAGGGCAACTAGAGTGGGTTTTTTAATCTACTGAAATCACCCACAAGTCAAGTGTGTGTTATCCCAACTGCCTGGTCTTATGCACTGAACGATGAGGAAAATAATGATTATCAGACACCAGGATTTGAAACAGCTATGAAAGAGACATTTTGGATCTCCGTGGGGATAGAACGGAGGAAAAGGGTCAGGTTTCTTCTCTAGAAGAAACAAAAGACCCATTTCTCAGATCCTACTGCTACAATAGCTGAAAAGTAGGGTGGAATGTAAATAAATACAGTGGGAGAACTCTGCAACGTAGATGAACTATTACTTCTAAAGTAATTTCTGGTCTTTCAGGATTTCTGGTGAAACAGGAGCTCATAACACATTTCTCAGCAGAGATAACAACCAAGGAGAAAAGGCGGCTGATAACTTTGCAGATTCCTTCTCACAGATTGTACAGGTGGTCAACTTTGTCAGGTTAAAAGTCCAATGCAACAAATATTAGTTATTTCAGCTGCCTGGGCCAGCTATTTTTAACACAGTTGCATGATATGTGTTCTCAGATTATTCTTTTTACTCATCAAGACAGTACCTGTGAAAAGATTTGGTCTATCTGTAGGTTACAGAGCCTGGGCTGAACTCCATGTTGCAAGTGTTCTCCAGTGACTTTTGTTCTGTTTGTTCTGATCCTTCTGGACTTAAGTTTAGATCTTTGATTCTCACAGAAATCAAACACTAATATGTGCCAAGAAACCTCAGTGATTTCAAGGCAATAACTATATATGCCACTTCATACACAGTCATTCTGTCTTCTAAATGGTATTACTGAACCAAGTCTTGGCAGGGAAAAGTTGGGAAGCTTGAGCTGGTCTAGGTAATGAAGGAAATGTGTGTATCCCAACCTACCCTGAAAGCAAGCAGAATGTTTAATCACAGAAGATTTAATTCTCTGTTCAGACAGTTATTTGGATCACAATAATATATTGAAAAAGGGGTCTGGGGAGAAAACAAAGCTGCCATACTTGAGCTGCATACTCACTGAAAGCCACACAAAACTCATTAGTAAGCTACTGTTGGTATTTATAGCTTATCGGGGTAAACAGTTCCTTTCTGCAGGGCTCAAGTTGTAAGTTGCCATTATAATCAAAGGGCACAGGGTTCAGAAAGACAGCCCAAAGTGGGAAGCTTAAAATGCTGTGCTCAGTACCATACTTTTGTCTCATCAAAATTCAAGTTGCAGCATTTCCTGGATTTTAGTGCTTTTTCGTTCTCCTTTCAGCGTTTTTATCCTGAAGTTTAGCTACAGCAGTTTCTAAAGAAAGAACAGAGCAGCATGAGGAAGCATGTCCCCAAATTATAATTTTTGAGCTTCTAGCTCACTGGCTTTTTTTTCTTACTGTTCAGACAAGCTTGCCAAGCACTAGGGTGTTGCAAATGTCAAATGTCATCACTTGTATCCACCAATATCTAGTTTAAAAATTTTGACCAGATTAAAACATAAACCCCCAAATTTATTGTCACTACCATCATTGTACCATCATGTTCTTTTCTTCACCTGAAGTGTTGTCAGTATTGCCAAGTTCCAAAATTAAGTGATGTTTGGAGTTCTGCACCAGATAGTCGTATGGTTCTGAGATCTCATGTTTTAGCCATTGTTGTTACAGAGCAAAATCACCCAAGCAAATGCTGTTCTTTTGCAGTGATACGAATAGTGGACAGCAAGCTGAGAAATTATTTTTCAATTTTCAGGGATGTCAAGGCTCTGTTTTCCAGATCGTATAGGCTCCATACACCACCAGTCTGGTGTTTCCCTGTGTCAGACAGGCCTTGTTCTGGTGTAGCAAGCAGGGCTGATTGCTAGTTTTACATTAGTATCAGAAAAAATGAACTGTTAGGTTAGCAAGTCTGCTTACACGGGAGAAGCCCATGGGTTCTCAGTTTCCAATATATGCATCCCCATCATAGTACAGGCATTGTATATATGTATGGAATACGTGTAGCCTTGGGAGTGGAGCTTCTCTGAGACAGAAGCAGTGTTTACAATTCACTTATAAAAAGAAAAGGTGGCAGAATGAGCCAGTAGCAAAACTGCAAGAGAGATCTTTACCTCTGGACTATCCTGAACCCCCCAGATCAAGTCTACCTTACTCAGAAAGTGTCAAGAACAGCACCATGAAATCAGGAAATTCCATCCTGCACATTAAAATAATTGAGACTATCAGGAAAAATCAAGGCTTGATGAATAAACCGACCTTTCTGGAGTTATACTAGGGATTCTTTTAGGGATTTACACATCTTAATTAAACCAACTGTAACTGAACTGTTTTATGCCTAACACAGCTGTGATGGACTAGTCTCAAGTCACCTGATACCAACAGAAGGCAGGGAAAGGAAGTAATTTTACATTAGCACATAAATGGGCTGTGTACATCCTTATCACCAGATATTGTTGAAATAAGAAAGCAAGCAAGCCTGCATAAAACATAAATCATGAATTCTTTTGCAGTGATATGAATAGTGGACAGCAGTTGTGGTAAATATGAGGAATTAGAACAATGCAGGCACAGTACCAAAACAGGTACTAAGCTTTATGTACTGTCATTTAAACCAATACCTAACTCCTGAAGATTATAAAGTGTCTTGCGTCTTTGAATAATCTGATGCTGGACTTGAACTTCTTCAATAGAAATAGAAATAGAAATGTCCATTCTACTAGAATCATCTGCTCTCACCCTTACTGCAAGATAAGACAGAAATAACTGCCCAAATGCACAAAATCAGGCAGAAGAATCTCCTGCTTCTGCCTACACGTGTAGCATCTGTTGCAGCAAATGAAATTAATGCCTCTACACCCTGCAAATGTCTCCATACACCAGTTTCTTTCCACCAACTTCCATTGACTTATGACAGAGAAAAATTCCCCACAGATTTCTCATGTTTTCTTAGTCCAGGTACTTGAAATAATGGAGGATAGATCGCATGCAGCCTTAGTATTCTGTGCAGCCACAGTGGGGATAATAGACACAGCACAACATACAGAGCAGTGCCAAGGTTAGTCCCAGACTAGCTGAGCTAGCAGACTTCCAGGCCGCATCACTGGAGTGCTGCAAAAGGTTTGCAAGTGCAGAAGTTCCTCCTTCGTATCCTTAGCTTGCTTATCCTGGGAGATCGCTAGGGAGCATCTCCACTGGAAAAAAAATAGCCTCAGTCTTTGTTGTTAAGAGAAGATACCCTGTTCATTCCTCAAGTCAAGTATCTAAGGAATCAGAGAAGTGAAACATCTTCCTGTTTTTCAAGCAGAGCCTTAACAATTCCTCATTTCTTTGAAACCTCCTCACCAAAGAAAAGAAGGGCAGACTCCAGTGCTTTGGACCTCCAGAAGAGAGGGGAGTTAGGCTTCATCTGGACATTCCTGCCCCTTTCCTCTCATGAAACGTATCAGTTCATCCAGTCCTCTGAGCCACTTCCTCCTCACTTTTCAGTCATCTTCTCTCAGAGCACTTTTGCAAGTAAGCCCAGTCTTCCTTGCCCAATCTGGAGCTGCGCTCAAAGGCAGCCTTGCTGAGAGGTAGGCTAGAACACAACCACAATGAATCACGAAAGGAAGTTCCTAGGCATTGTGACCTGCTCAGGATCCTGTGCAGGTGAACATCATGCATTTTAAGGATCTTAATGCTGATTTCAAGAGAGCCACAACATTTCATCTAAGCAGGAGCTGTGGGCCTTCGCTGTGTGTCAGTGACCCAGAACTGGCTCCAGATAAGCTGACAGGCCATTGCACTGCATTGGGTGGACTCCTTCATGCCCACCAGGTAGGACTGAGTTGCACAAACAAGTTGCTGTGCCCTGGCTTCGTGCAGTGCTGTGCTGGCTTCACTGCACAGCTTCTCTGTCTGAAGCCAGCGCAAAGCCAGCCCAGGGAGCTCTGCGCTGTCGGCATCTGCACAGCATGGACGTGGCCTGCAGAAGCTCTTAGGGCAGGACTCCCGGGAGTGATGGGAAGCAGAATTTCAGACTAGGCTGCAGGAGGTCTTTAGTACTTTTATCACCTACACTCAACCCCAGGACTACTTTGAAACATGAGTAATATTTTATTTACCTACATATGTGTATAAAGGGTTCACAACAGCTCTGAATTCAAAGTCAGGTCCTCAGGTTTCAGTCTTGCTATTAAATGTAGGCTTCCCTGAAGGGAGAAGGACTCTGGGACTCTGGGCTTCACCTCAGCCTCGCCTACCCTCCAGTAGGAGTTGTGTAAAAGGAAGTTTATTCTCATCAGGACTTTCAGGTGCGTGGGTGTTTCTAGGCATAAGCAACACCCAACCACAGAGCAACCAGGAAGAGGCTTTATAAGCATATTATACCACTTTGCTGCCACAAAGGTGATACATTATATCTCCATAGCCAGCCGGCTGCATTATGCCTTCTGCTAGGGGACTTGCCATGTGGTGGGATCCATGGGCCGGGAAATGACCACTGCACACTGGCCTTCATGACGAACACAAAAGCTCACATTACAGAGTCTGCAATTGCAAATATTCAGACCATCAAATCTGAGGCAGACCTGTCAGTCATGTTCCTGGCAGACTGGATGAGCTCTGTTAGAGTCAAGAAATGGAATAGCTGGAGGACCATCAAAGTGCATCAGCTAAAGGAGATAGAGGAGTTTTGCATCTGCCTACATAAAAAATGATGCTATGAATACTTTCATTTTCTCTTTCACATACCTCGATATGCAAAATTAAAGTATTTGTTACAGAATATGCAAATAAAACTTCTGAAATTATTTTTCCACCATTGTAACAAGTTCTAGGTTCTAAGACAGGTAATCAAAAGGCAGGAAATTCACTGACAAGTGTTACACACACTGCAACCTCTGAAAGAATTAAATTAGTTTTAATGCCCTATACATTGAACAAGGCCATTGCATACTGTAACCCAGCCTTAATTTTACCTTCTTGCAGAATGGCCAGACAAAACCACTGTATCACCATTGCTGGGGTGAGCATTTCCTCTGTGACTGAAACAGATTTGTCAGTACAGAGAATCATGATCCTTTCCCAGAACCATTCCCAGCTTCAGAGATTTACTAATTTATCTGCAGACAATTGAGCCATCTGTATCCTTAGGATTCTCAGATGACATAGGAAGAGACAGCAGGGAGAATTCTCACATGGAGAAAGTCATGGTAACTTCATGAGAAGTGAACAGAACCGGGCCAGCTTAAGTTTGTACCAGATGGGGTTCCAGCACTCTGATATTCATATCATCACTGGAAACTAAGTTCCTGGAACAAATTTGATTTCTGTCTGCACTTGGTAGAAAAGTAAAAACCAGCTTTACAGTTCCTGCTCTTCTTGTTGAATTAGTTATTAGCATGGAATCTGCTGCCAGCAAGGACTTTAAGCTGAGTAAAACCACTTCAAACAGAGCAGATCACAGAGACTGACAAATAATATCTGATGACATTTATGATAATTAACATAAAATGGCTCTTCAATAACCCACACTGAAAACCACAGGCAGAGCCTAGATCTGTGCTCTTAGAACTCAGAAGACAGGGAAAGTTCAGTCTCCAGCAAGGCTGTGAGGATTCTTCATAGCACCTTAAACAAACAATGCTTGAGTTTCTCTGCTGCTGTGTGGAAATGGGCACTTACTCAAAGTATATCTTTAACTGAACTTGTTGGCAATGTCTTCATCCTCAACTATGTCTTGGGCTTCAGCTTCAGCTATCCCAGTCTCTCCACTTTTCTTCCTTTACATTAAATGCACACTACATTTCTAATTAATGCAGCCATCAAATCCTGACAACTTTCATTCCTCTACATGCATTATTTCTTCATCTAGGTCATCCTCTGTCCCACTCTGGCCTTTCTGGATCAGATGTGGCAATCTGGTAAAGTTCCCAACGACTGGCAAAAGGGAAACATGCCCCCCCGCCCCCCTCTCCCCCTTTTAAAAAGAAAAGTAATGAAGACCCAGGGAAACTATAGGCTGGTCAGTCTCACCCTCTGTGTCTGGCAAGATCATGGAGCAGATCCCTCTGGAAGTTATGCCAAGGCACGTGGAAAGTAAGCAGGTGATTTGCGACAGCCAACATGGTTTCCCTGACAGATTTGAGGGCCTTCCATGATGGGTGAGGGCACTGGTGGACAGGGGAAGAGTAGCTGATGACATCTACCTGGCCTTGTACAAACAAGTTCCACACAACGTCCTTGTCTCTAAACTGGAGAGGCCCAGACCACACGACAGTGGATAAGGATTTGGCTGGATGGTCACACTCAAACAATGCAGTCACCGGCTCAATGCCCCAGTGGAGACCACCAATGAGTGCCATTCCTCTGGGGCTGGGACTGGGACCGTTTAACACCTTTGTTAGCTACATGGACAGTAGGACTGAGCACACCCTCCAGTGAGTTTGCCCACAACACCAAGCTTTAAGGTGCAGTCAGCACGCTGGAGGGAAGGGATGCCACCCAGAGGGACCTGGACAGGCCTGAGAGCTGGGCCTGTGCAAACCTCATGAAGTTCAACAAGGCCAAGCGCAAGGTCCTGCACCTGGACCAGGGCAATCCCAAGCACAAACACAGGCTGGGTGGAGAATAAATCAATAGCACACTTGAGGAGAAAGACTTGGGGGTGTTGGTGGATGAGAAGCAACATTCTCTTGCAGCCCAGGAAGTCAAACATATCCTTTTGCACACAGCCAGGATATGCTTGGTTTTCTGGGCTGCAACCAAAGCACTGTGGCCATCAGGGCAAGCAAGGTCTCTCTCTCACCCTCTGCTCTGCTCTGGTGAGACCCCACCTGGAGTCCTGCATCCACATCTGGAGCCCACAACATAAGAAGGACATGAACCTGCTGGAGAGAACCCAGAGGAGGGCCACCAAGATCATCAGAGGGCTGGAACAGCTGTACTATAAAGGCAGGCAGAGAGCTTGGGTTGTTCAGTCTGGAGCAGAGAAGGCTCCAGGGAGACCTTAGAGCAGCCTTCCTAATGGCAGCCTGCTAGAGAGCTGGAGTGGGACCTTACAAGGGCGAGTAGTAACAGGACAAAGGGGAATGGCTTTAAACTGGAAGAGGGTAGGTTTAGGTTAGATATAAGGAAGAGATTCTGTTCCGTGAGGGTAGTGAGACACTGGAACAGGTTGCCCAGAGAAGTTGTGGATGCCCCATCCGTTGAAGTATTCCAAGGCCAGGTTGGATGGCGCTTTGAGCAACTTGATCTAGGGAAAGATTACCTACCTATGGCAGGAGGGTTGGAAATAGATGATCTTTAAGGTCCCTTCCAACCCAAATCATTCTAGGATCCTATGAATTCTATGTCATGGAATCCCAGCTCTCAATGTGTAACTTGGAGAAAAGGCTGCTGCCTTTATTCATCCCTTCTTGTGGTAAACTTCTGTTTTCTGTCATGACCTGCTACGCACTTCTCATATCTCACTTCCCAAGTTCTGCTGACCTCAACCAGAAAGTTACTTCCAAAGTATCTTAATGACATCTTAAATAATTCTTCCCTACCCAAAGCATCTAGCTGTCTAATTTCTGGTTCTGAATTAATTTCTATAGTAAAGATCTTCCATGATGACAACTTAAGGTTGGACTTTTCTTATTTAGAAGAGAGTTTGCTCTCTTCCAAAATCTCCTCTATCCCATTGCATCTTTTATTTTTTTATGTTTAAAAAAACATGTTAGGCTTTTTATGTTGCAGCAATCTAGTATCCAGTACGCTACAAGTCTGCACATTTTCTACATCTTAATATCCTCTCATCTTTGCATCAGATTTGAGCACTACTTCTTTTACATTTGAGGCATGACACTGCTTACATTTTGCCTGTTTCTCTCTCCAGCCTTGTTTCTTATCTTTACTTACATAAACATACCTTCTTCCTCTCCATGCCCTTGTCTAAAATGCAGCTATGATATCTATTCACATGCATTACTAAGTCCAAGGTCAATGGTAAATACTCAGTAAATAATCCAGTGTTACTGTGAATAGCACACCAAAAACCTCAGAACAGTGGAGTGTCAAAATCCTATACTGAATTTAAAAAATCCAGTGGATAAAAATATACAGATCACCCTCCCACAAACAGCTGTAGTCAATGAGATGATCCTGGGACCAAGATGATCCAGCTGAATTTGTGTCTTGCGTTATTTTCTTTATATGATCATTATCAGGCTTTCTTTTACTTATTTACGTAAGACTTTAATTCACACTCCTGTGTTCCAGTGAACATAAATGCAGACCATTTTGGAACACCAGTCTGATCAAACAAAATTACCAGAACATCAGACTGCAGTCATCAGTACAGTTCAAACATGGTGTGCAGTCCTAGTGCCTGAGCAGTTCATTTCCTGCCAACTTTGATCTGTTTTCTGTCTTTTCCTCTTATGTCTCTGTCCTCACTGCTAATTATTCTGACTTGTAGCTTTCAATAGCTGAGGTCTTTTCTCTACCACTGCACTGACCCACAGATTTGTGCTGGGGAAATGCTGTCGCTTAGGAAAGGAGAGGGTACCCTGAATCTAAAATTATGATATCGGTGAGGAAGTGGAGAAACTGATACAGTATTATTTTAAAACAACCCACACAAGCGTATTCTGAAAAAAAACAACCCCCCAACATATTTTTCAGTGAAAGATGTGGGCGACATTCAATTTCTGTCTTACTTCTGGTGACAAGTATTTAAAATAAACTTTTCATTCTGAAACAGCTTCACCCTTTCCCTCTGAACAAGGGCAAGTCTCTTCTACATTCGGATTGCAAGACTGTATTACCTGTCCTTAACCACAATAATTGTTGTTTACATTTTTTTATTCATAAGGAAGGAAAAAAGAAAAGCAGTTTAAGACAAAGATAAATTAAAATCATCACTTCTTTTCAAAATACTGATTTAACCTTACATTTTTGAGGTAACTTTTCCTCAAAGGAAATTGCAGTTTCTTACTTAAAGACAGTATTTTCCTGTGGAAATTTCCAGGAAAATCACTATGTTGCCAGTAGCAGAGTGAGCCACAGGACGCTGCAGCTCTTAATTCACCCCCTACAGAATTAGCGTAATACACACACGTGCTTTACTGAAACCTTCTCCTCTACACAAAATTCCTGTCTGTCCCATTTGAACACTGCTCTGCATCCTCCACATGGTACCAACATTTATGCTGCTTTATGCATCCCATTTCTTTACTCTCACCACACCCACGGGCTGGCTTCTCTCTTCTCCATGATGTACTTCCATCTTTGCTGGTACAAAAGCCAAGGCACTTGGTGAAAAAATTTGTAAAAGGAAGGACCCTTATTAAACTTTGAAAACAAGTCTCTGTGCACAAAGAGTGCTTCTTTTCTTTACAGCTTCTAGTACCCATTAAATTCGTGGTGTTGCTTGGGGAAATTTCAGCACACAAACTTCTCCACTGCTGCCCCCTGGAAAGCCCATCCTCTGGGATAACACATTTAAGCAGGAAGGGGGGGAAACACCCAAGCGACCTCACCTGGCCAAAGGAGTGAGAATGTGTGAAAGAAACAGCCCTGCAGACACCAAGGTCAAATGAGGAGGAGCAGGACGTGCTCCAGGTGCTTGAGCAGCGATTCCCCTGCAGTCTGTGGTGCTGACCATGGTGAGGCAGCTGTGCCCCTGCAGCCCATGGGGGTCCACACTGGAGCAGAGATCCACCTGCAGCCCATGGAGCAGCCCCACACTGGAGCAGGTGGATGCCTGAGAGGAGGCTGTAATCCCATGGGAAGCCTGCACTAGATTAAGGGCACATAATAGTGGTTTTTTTTTTGTTGTTTAGTCATCCAGAGAAAAATGTAATTTCAGTTGTGCCAAAAAAGAAAAAAAAGAGGCTCAATTTTTTGGCTTTTGTACAGATTTCTGACACCTTCAAATTAGATCAAGTTCTAAACAAAAGCATCATTTAAATGTGAAGTATCAGTGTTTCATTTCGGAAACATTTACTGATTCCTCGTTTCCTCCAGAATGAGACATTCTGCAGTTTTTCTGGAAACTGTCCCATATTCACAATTTTTTTTTCAGATTCTGCAAAAAATGCAGTTTGGATTTGTAATATTTTAGTTGGCAGGGGTGGGGATGGCAGAAGGGTACACGTACAACTTATTTAAGAGTTCACAAGGCCTGAACTTAAAAGGTCATACAAGGCTTTGTATATATATATGAGAAGTGTAGAATTCCATGTGCTAAGTAGGTACTTAAGAGAGAAATAATTGAAAATGTCACTTACAGAGAAGGTTTAAGACTGCTTTTTTTTGAGGAAGACATGAGGAAGAATTTTCTTGGAGGTACTGCCAAAGATGTGATAAAGAAGTAGCAGAAGTAAAAATAATGAGAAACATGAAGAATGAGTTTCTCTCTAGTTTCCCAAGACTAACATTTCCTTTTTGATATTAAACTCAGCACTGAATAATCTCCTGTGCTTTTACTCTCTCTGAACTCTGCTGCAGGGTTTATCTTCACTCATCAGCCTCCTGAGAAGAGCCAATGAACGGAAGGCAGAATTGTTCAGCCTGCTTCCTCAGCGTTTGCCTGGGCTCTCAGCACAGGAAGCTGTGAAAAGTGCTCTCAAAAGTCAGAAGGAGGAACCTCTCCTGCTTTGAGGAGCCAGTCGATCAGGAGCATGCACAGCTAAAGGAGAGGCATGGGAAAGGGGGAGAGGAAACACTGACACTGGCTGCTGAGGATGTACTGGCAGGCAAGAAATGCTCCCCATGACCACAGTTAAGTTGGTGGAGGGATGGATGGAGTGACGGAGCTGCCTGAGCCATGAAAGCAGAAACCAACATGAAGATTGCTGGGAAGACTGTGTATGTTTTTGTGCTGCTCATCATCACCATGGCCATGAGATTATCAGGTGAGTCTAACTGGGACCAGTTGGCCACTGGGATGTGGAAATGTGCATAGCTCCTTTCTTTCTCTAAAAGCTATAAATCATTCTGTGGCTTTTCTTAAATGCTAAAATTTATGAAGCACAATTAAGACATGCTTTCCCAATATCCACTCCTACTCCTCTTTTCTTAGTGGTCACCAGGCTGCCAGGCATTTTCCCTGTGACTTCCATGTAGGCAACTATTTAGAGACCCTTAGCTGGGAATGTATAATTTGTCACAAACAGTCTTTTACTGAGACCTCCAAATCCACATCATCGGAGAAACTGATCCTTTTGACATACTACCAATATGCCTGGGAAAGAGTTTGTGAACCTGAAGCCTTCGGACATGTAGTTTCTACTGAAAAGATGCTGCAGGTACTCTGAAATGGGACTGGGATCTCTTGCATCTTTTGGAGGAGAAGTGGAAGGTCTCCGGTGTGCTGACAGAGGGGAGCAGTTTCTGGAATTTCATTCTAAGGTGCATGACGAGTATCATGATGAGAAAGGCTTTTGTGCCAAGGGCAATGGCAGTCCAAATCTCCTGTCTTTTAGTGTAGTTGACTCAGTTTTAATGCAGTTTAGCTACAGCAGTTAATGTTTCCCACATACTGCTCATTTGCATTTTTAGGGCTTGTTCTCTTCCAGACACCATGCAGCAATCCAGGGGCTTGATAATGGAACTAGGGATTTGAGGAGCCGTTCCAGAAACTTAAACTGTTTCTGTACAGGAGGAAGAAGGCAGATCTCATGGTCCATGAGATCCAAATTAAACTTCAGATATCTCTGAATAATATATAACATGCATGTGTCCATTCCCATTATGGACAGATAGAACTAAACTACATGGACATGAGTCACTTCATTCCACTTGGTTAGAAAGTAAAAATATCTCCTTTGTGATATTTTAAAGCAAAACAGATGCAGTCGTTGTTGGCAGTGATGGAACACCCATTTATAATGTGTTTGAGTGATAATAAAGGATCCCAAATTGTTGCCTCAGTGCTACCCACTGGAAAAAATTTTAAAACTTCATGAACATTATTAAACTTTGGATCACTAACATCACAACAGGCACACCGGTGGTAAGAAATCTGTCCCTATTCTGTAGGTAAAGAACTATCTCAAAAGAATACTGAGGAACCTGCTCAAGTTCATACAGATCGATCATGGTAGCACCAGAGACAGTCTATATTTTTTAATACAGTTGCTCAAAAAGTAAAGGAGTGCGGATACACCACAGAATGTTGAAGAAAATTGAGAGACAAAGGGGAATCCTACTGGCAAAAATTATTTTAAAAAATTCACTTTGCTGGAAATATTAAAAAAAAATCCAAAGCCAAGAAGTGGGGAGTTTTCACCCTAAGGTATTTGGATTTTAACTTCTTGGTGTCTTGGTTAATATATTGCTGTTCAAAGAATGCAGAAAAAGATGTTCTATTAAAATCTTATTTCACACCTGAAACCTCTTCCCCCAACCCGCTCCCAATAAAAAGCAGCCCACATTTGGGAAGTTTTTAGCTAGCACTGCTCCTAAACTTGTTTCTGTCTATATTAGGGTGGCTCTTCTGAGCAAGATCTAGTGGCAAGGGTTTTTCTTCTTCAGAGACCACAGGCTAAATGTGTCAAGCTGATCCAATGTGTGTATCCTATCCAGATCATTTTAGTCTTGCATGTCATACACAGTCTGGCAAGAAGCTCAGAAGACTAGAGCAAGCTACTCTGAAAGGAAAAAAGTAATGGAAAAACTGTTGTGTGTAACCAGACTTTATCTCCATTAACATTTTCCTTAACATTTCCTTAGCATGTTGTTTTTGTGTGACTGGGTTAGTTTTTACAACAGCAGATGGGGCAGCTTGGAAAAAAGGCTGAGGTTGCTTCATAATTGTCATACCTAGATCTGCCCTCAGGTAGAGTTGGATAATAAGCTACTGAAGCTGCAGGGGCATGATCCGTACTAAAAATCCTTTTGTGACAATCCTCTGTAGCAGCAGTGAAAAAGACTCAGCATTAAAGTATTTTTGGTAATGCTCTGAAGATTTCTCTAGTTTAAGTAAGCACACACGACACTTCAAGTGGTTGTGTACATGCTCCAAAGGAAAGTGGTAGGGACAGGCAAGATCTTCCGTGAGAAGTCCATGCAATAAATCTCTTTTTATTGAAATAATATCTGCAGCATTTGACTGGGTAAGTCCTGGCTCTGTAGTTGTATCCTGTGCCAATGGGTATGTCCAAGTGCTTCACAAGAAGCTGCAAGAAGTCCATTATCAGTAGTGAAGTGCCATTTTCCTATGGTCGTTCAGTTTTATCAGTAGTGAAAAACTGAAGTCAGTGACATTGTGCTGGAATTATAGCATATGAGGTGAATAAAAGTAAAGTTGATTTACAGAGCAACCTAACTATAATTCAAGTTTGCCTTCATACGTAACTTTCTTGAATGCTACTGCTTTCATTTAGTTTCTCTCCTTAAAAAAAAAAGGTAAATTCTTTTTCACTAGGGTACTAGTGTTTCATTGCCTTTTGACTCTTTCTGTCCTAGTATGTTTCACTGCACCTGTCTCTGTTGCCTTTTATTCTAGTTAGCGGTGGGATCTTGCTCCAGATAAAAAAAATCATAGCCTAAAAAAAAGTTTACCTATTATGGTAAACTTATATTTGTCTCCATTTCAGTATTTCTTTGCTGCTTCTTTGGGAGTGTGTGCTGGAATCATTCTGACTTCTTTTACCCTAAAAAAATCTGAATCCAAGCAGCCTGTTTTTCTCACCCAAATTCTTAAAAAAGAATTCTGTACTATTAAATTGAGCAAAAATTTTCTTAGAACACATCCAAATTGCCATAGTACAATCTGCCAAGCACGTCCTTATGATATTTTACTTTGCTGTGGTCCAGATGCACTGAGTGCATGTGTCTGAACTTCTCTGCTTTCAAAACCATGGAAAGAGGGAAGTTCAGTCTTGCAAGTTGACCACATACTTCATGACCTACAAAGTAAGCAGATTTTCTTTAACTATGAATGCACTTCTAGAGACACATGCTACTTAAACCTCATAGCTGATGTATTTTGTAGTTAGAGGTACAATAATTCATAAGAAAAAAAGCACAGGGGATTTTCTTATGCTGCCTTATCTTGGTGTTGAATAAGAAAATGCTGGGATGAAAACTACATGCTAAAGATAAGGGCTAAACAAGGTAGGACTGAGATTTTAATCTTATAAAAGTGAGGTCATAAGGTTTTCACAGCAGTCCCTTATCTGCTCTCTGCAAAGAGTGAAAAAGAAGGCACACAACCAACAGTTTGCAGTCAATTATCTATTTTTGTTTAGAATAGTAGGAAAATGCTGCTTAAGTGTAGTGAAGAGTACTTGGTTTATTTTTCTTCTCATGTGGCCGAGAGTAACAGACCAAGTACAGCACACAGAACAAAATATAAAACAATCTGTATCTGTTTCTACAGTGAGAACTGGAAGGACTTTGTTACACGTGGTGTCACAGTGCTACTCTGAAAGGCAATACTACCCAAGGCACTTTGACATCCAGTGCAAATCCCTTTACCCCTCATCCATTCCAGCTCACATTCTGCAAGGAGAAAGATCTACTTACTTTGCACAGTTCAGAGGCAGCCAAGTTCAAAGTTTACAGCCAGACTGATATAATGTGTGACAGCTTGTTAAGTTCAGTGATGATTTATTATCAGCAGAGGATTTGGCCAACAGTGTTTGTTCTCTAAACTGCATGATCCTGATGCATAATTTAAACACCAACTAATTTCCTCATTTAAGAAGTGTACCCATCCTTTTTTTTCTACACATTCATATTTATATTGAGACATAACCTGTTTACATGAGGATAAATCACTGAATCACTGGATCGAATTGTGATGAAATTAAATTGCCTTTTATTTTGCAGGCATTGTATTAGAAAACACTTCTCATAAACAATTTGAGCACCAAAACAAGCACCCATTTTATTGAAAAGCTGGTTTTAACACTGATTGAGGCATGGTTCTCTATTCGACTTTCCAGTCAAAATTTGTTGTAGTACCTGTTCTTATGATGCCATTTTTAGCTGCTGAATTGTAGCACACATCTACCATTCTACTCATCAAGGTCAGCTGGTTCTTTTTGTGTGACATATCAATACTTTACACTATTAACACTGTATTCTTCCTGCTTCCAACAAATTTCCTCGCACACTCCTGATACAGCCAATGCCATTAGTAGAAAAGTTAAATGGAATTGCAGCAAAAATCATCTTCTGAGAAACATTATCAGCAAGCTACGTTCAACCTGGCACCTCCATTTAACTGCATTTTCTTTCTCTCATTAACCCAGTTCTTTATCCATCATATAGTTGTCCCTTTATTCTTTCAGCTTAATTTTTTTCAAGAGGACACTGTATCAAACATCTCTACCTAAGTGAGCTTTAACATCTTTTCATTGTCTTCAAAATCAGCTGTCTTGATAGGCAAGAAAATACTGCAAGTGGCACGGTAGTGGTGACAGAAAAGAAATGTGTTAAAAGAAGAACAAAATAACAATTTGAGTACGAGGAAGAAAGGAGTTTCTGAAGATAAGGAGAAAGCCTAACTAGAATGAAATGAGAATTGAACATCTTTTCAAGAAATAATGATAAGTATGGATAAAACAGTGTGAGTGTGAAACTAGCAATAAAGTCTTTTAATGTGTCCATTTAAAGATACGTCTGTGCTGAAAAGGCTGTGATCTCAGTTTCAAGAAACAGAGTCATTTGAGCTTAGGTCAGCTATTTGATGTATTTCTATAATGAAAATTAAAGTAGTCCAACTACTTACTACTCACCCAAAACACAGGGGTGTTTTTTAGCCTACACTCCATCCTGTGCTGTTGTGACTATGTTTTCACAGTCACAAAGCTACAATACATAAGAGTCTGTCAGTACGTTTGCAATTCCTACCCTTGTACAAAACACTTCTATTTATCTTTCATTTCCTTCTAGACAAGCCTTGGTGAGTGTCACAGGAACTCTGTGGCAGTAGAGGGGGAAAACAGATGCAGAACACAGACTGTTGTATCTGAACTCTTCCAAGCGTCCGGTGCTGCCTTTTTGACTATGACTTGCTGTGACTCATAAACTACATTCATTCCAAGATACAGTTAGTCACTTGCTGTGGTATGATCATTGTTTCAGTTCATTATATCTCTAAGTTTAATATCTGCAGGGGGGGTAGAGGGAAGATCCATCAAAATGCTCTGGTAAATTGTTACTCTAAGAAATAAAGAATCAATAGGATGTCTGAGAAATAGGTCTGAGAAAGTAAAGCAGTCTCTTTATAGTGCAAGAAACTCCTTAACAGTTAAATTTTGCAAGAGGCTGTCATGAAAATTGAGGCAATAAAAAGTTCTACTGTGGTTTAAAACCTGCTATAAAGAATAACAGAGGCTGGAAATCTTTTGTGTTTGAAAGCAACCCAAAGCACTTTCAACCTGTGTAGCTCGCTCTGATTTTGCAGTGATTCCCCTCAAAAGTTTAGTGGCTTCACCCTCAAATTTTCCTGTTTTTAAAATCTTTCTTCTTTTAGTGTGAGAAAGTCTCTGAGAAACAGCAGAAATGAGTAAATAAGTGATACTGCAAAGAAGCTGGTGCAACTAGTTATTCATGAGAGCTGTCAAACATGCTATGTAAACCACACTGAAAAAAATGGAGCAAAGTCTTTCCCCCAGTCTTTTTAAATTATGTTAATCTTACCATGACAACAATAACCAGCACATTTTTGAAACACAAATGTGAACTCCTCAACCGAGTTTGTTTTTTCCTGAGAGAGGATATGTCCATTTTCAAACATAAAAGTGGAATCTGTAACTGCATTGGAATGTGCACTCAATGCACTGCAATAGAGCTTGAGAACCTTCTCCAACATGGCTTGAAGTCTTCTTCAACAGTCAAGGAGAGACAATGAGTGATGGCATAATTGGATTTCGGAGGCTAGAGTCAAATTGGAGGACCTCAGTCTAAAGGCCTGCTACTGTCAGATGAGTCTCCAAGGTGAAACCTGTTCACAATGGATTTGCATTCTCAATCAAAATGGTTCAGTTTGGTGCTGTACAGAGCTCCCAGAACCTGACTCATCTGTTTTCCACATCAGTGTGACAGACAGCACATACTCCTGGTTGCCTGAGCTCTGTTCTTCCTGGCTAACAGAAAAAATGATTTCTGTTTTCCAGAGTCAACTCATTTGTGAAGAACATGACTGAAAATGAGATGTTATTTACAATAAATATGTGGATATATGACCTTTCATTTCATCTCCCTTGTGTGCATTGAACAGTGCTGACATTTAATTACCATCCTACAGTTAGCACTGCGCCGAGATGAGCTTGATAGCTCACACCACTTCACATCACTTGTTTTCTGCAGGCCCACAGAGGATGAGGCCTTTTTGCACCAATTACCCCCTTTTTCAGCCACAGCAAGCTGTCAGTTCAGCCTAGTTGTAAAATGAGATTTCACCTTGAGAGATGTAGCCATGCAACATGCTGGTTTGTTTCCGAGCCTTTGTTTGAGTAGAGAAATGCTGCTGTGGATGCTGTATTTCTGCCCTAATGCATTGGTCATAAACCAACTGGTTATCACAGAAAAAAGTCAGCAAATGACTTTTAACCACTTTGCAGCATGAAAGACCATTCAAGAAAAGAGTGGTGTGGTGGCAGGTCTGAATTAAAACACTTGTAGCACTGAACCTCTCCTCTCTAACAGAATGGAATCCTGTGATGGTTTCTGGCAGGAATAGAGTTAATTTTTTTCATAGTAGTTATTATGGAGCTGGATTTGTGCTGGAAACTGTGTTGACATCACAGAGATGTTTTGAGCAGTGCATACACAGAGCCAAGGCCTTTTCTGATTCTTGCACCACCAGGGAGTGGGCTGGGGGTCCAAGAGAGGCTGAGAAGGAACACAGCCAGGACAGCTGACCCCAGCTGGCCACAGGGATATTCCAGACCACGTGGCATCGTGCTCAGCACATAAAACTGGGGGAAGAAGGAGGAAGGGATGCTTGGAGCCATAATGTTTGTCTTCCCAAGTCACCATTATGCATGATAGAGTCCTGCTTTCCTGGAGATGGCTGAACACCTGCCTGCCCTCAGGAATTCCTTGTTTTGTTTTGCTTGTGTGCATGGCTTTTCTTTACTTATTAACCTATGAGTTTTCTCACCTTTCTGATTCTCTCCCCATCCAGCTGTGGGGGGAGTGAGCAAGAGTGAGCCAGCAGCTGTGTGGGGCTTTATTGCCAGCTGGGATTAAACCACAAGAAACACTTCTGTTTGTTTAGTTCTCCTGCAGAGTAAACGTACACACTCTAGGTTTAATGAAATTCCCAGAGGGAAGAGAAGATTGTGTTTTCCCTCAGAGCTGCTGAGTACACATCCAAGAGCGCAGGCTGGGGCAGACAGCATAAGGAGGACAAAGAAAGCAGATCAGGAGACCCTGGCAAAGGGCTTGACTGGAGCAGACCCACAAGAAGTCATGGAAGTGAGGGAAAAGGAGCTCAGATGTGGTCATGTCAAAAATGTGCCGCCTGACAAGTCAAGAAAAGCTTGTGAAGTAGAAAAGAGGACTGAGTGAAAGAACCTGTTCTTTAGGGGTAGAGGAAGCAGAGGAGATTTATTTTCATGTCTTTTATTTTCATGAGTATAACCAGCAATTCTGTGTTCCCTGCAGAACTGTCCCTTTCTAGCATATTGATTTATGTTCTAATAGAATATACTTTTAGATACTTAGATGACTTTTGGTATGCTCAGAGAAATTAGAGAAAGCAGAGTATGCCCAGCTTCAGCCCAACACGAGGTCCTAGCAACATCTCCAAACTGGAGGAAATGCTAAGGCTGACCAGGAAGGACAGGATAGGGCCGAGGATAATTTCTATTTAAAGAACAGCCTTTGTGCTTGGGGATCCCATAGCTATTTACATATTAATTTCTGGGAATAAACATTTTGGATTGCTTCTAAATAAAGCTAACCCTGCAGTAAAAACTAGCAAGTTTTGACATTTCCTGAGATTAGCTTGAGATAGAAAGTTCCTCAGAAACTAGTATGAAAATGGATGACATTATTCTTCATGGTTTGGAAACTCCCCATCAAGTATTACCCAGGCCCAGTCCTATTTTGCTTTTAAGTCACTTCAAAGTTACTTCAGAAACACAAATTAACCAAACCTTTAAGGATTTTTGGCAGACACATTCTTCTGTCGAAGAAATCAAAAGATCATGTTTCTAGCAGCATGTACAAAAAAAAGGGCAAATCAAGGATGAAAATTCTCAATTAATGTTTACACTAGTGCTGCTTACCTAGACTCTAGCAATGGAAGAGGGCAGTAAAGTAAAAACAGTTTAACCTTTTATATTAATAAAGCATCTTTGCAAAAGTAGGAAGCTGTGTGGATAGGATAAGCAAGAAGATTTTTAACTAATAATCTGCCATCTGGGGAAAAGCTCTTGCCTTACTAAGAGCTTTCTGAATTAATAAAAAGATACAGGGGATTTCATAAACCTTCTACAAATTTTCTGTAAACCTGAAGTTGTGTTTAAACTTGATTCAGCAGATTTTAAGCTGACTGATGTGGTTTCTTATTTGAAGTGAATGGTACCCGATTCATTCAGAGGAGAATATGACAGAAAGACATGGCAGAAAGCACCACTTTCACTGCCTTTTTCTTTACAGCCTTGAAGCATGAACTTTTACATTACAATGAGCTGCTTAGGAGATGCTGAGTTGAAAGACAAGTAAAATGATACTGCTTTAATATGTAAATAAAAGTGTACACAGTTAAATATGTACAGCACTGTCATTCTTGCTCAACGTTTTCAAACATCATCCGAAAAAACCCCGCTCCGACACATGGGCTTGTTTGAGTGCTTGGGTTTGCTTAGTCATTTTCAGATGAGGTCAGCCATACTCTGCATGACTCGGAGCTCTGAGGCTCTCAGCAATGTTAAACTAGGAGAGGAAACACTTTGTTCTCCAATTTTCAGAGACACTCACTGAACTCATCCAGAAACTATCATGAGACAAAAGGCTTCTTTCAGTTCCACTCCTGGTAAAATCATCTGAGTTTGAAACATGTGCCTCGTTTCTTGGAATGTCATGAAGGAGAAAAATACTGGTCATTTAAAAACACCTCCAGTGTAATAATGCATCACAGAACACTCTTAACAGCTGAAGTGCCTTCACCCTAAGGATACTTAATGCTCAAAATGAAAAGGCAAAAACCTTTAAAGGAATATATAAGAAGTTAAAATGTAGTGAGCTGTGCTCATTTTGCAAGTCAGCCATCATTTCCGAAGAAAACAGTCAAACAGAAGCAAAAGTGCTTGAGCTGGAATGGTTTATTCATCTAGATTCAAGAAGATAATGAGATTTCAGACAATATTATTGAGGTAAAACCAACTGTAGTTTTCTCAAAGAGGCCAATAGTAATGATTTGACCAATGATTTAAAGTTGATGCTCATTAAGACCATTTCTTACAGCATTGTGAATATTCAGGAACTGGACTTCACATTGTGCTGAACAGCAGAGGTAATATAATTTCAGACCTGGGTAGGGGGTAGGGAAACCCAACAAAATCAGGTCTGGTACCATGGAGAAAGACTGACAAGGGTTTGACTAATCATGCAAAAATTAAATCTTCTAATTCTTTGCATATTCCAGATGAACTTTGAATTGCTGCTTTAGTATATCTGCTTGTAAGGTTTGGGGAGCGGGTTGACATTTTTGGAATAACTTGTGAAAAACTTATTTGTCAGTACCAATCAGATTGGTTAACTTTAGCTGTCTAGACAGATTAATGCATGTTTTGAAAGTAGTACTCTGATTTTCTCGTCACACACAGCTTTCAGAATGCCACTAAAACCATTACTCAGCACAAGGAAAGAGCAATTCAGGTTCCACCAGTGACACAGAGAACTGAGAGATCAGTGGTTTGTGGTCCCAAAGTTTAATGGCCACCTAGTAAAAGACGAAATGAGTGAAGTGGTAAATAGAGGTTTGTTTGGACTACAGCTATGGGTATTATTCTTGTTAACCCATTAGTTGTGAATTTTCACTCACATACATTGTGAATTCTAAGGATTGCTTGCTTTTAATTTCAGCGGGAGCCAAAAGACACAAAAGTTCCATTCCCTCACCTACTCTTCACAGCCTGTGCCTCAGACTCTTCTCTGAGTCTTACAAGTGCCTCACAAAAAAGGCTGCCTATATACATTTAGGCAACACTAATGCACATATAAGACAACTCTGAGACATAAGGCAAAATCCTTTTGATGCCTTCAAAATCTAGAAGCAAAATAACATACTTTAGAGACAATATTAATATAGGAAGTAATATAAAAGCAGGTCTTTAATTGGAGGCATCCGGGTGCAAATATGGCAAAATTCATATGTGATACAGGAGTTCTACAATTTTCTAAGTTTAACAAATTAGCATATTTAACAATAGTGTCCAATTAGAAGAGCAGTTAGTTAAGTAATCCCCCCTTCTGGTTCTGCCCCATTTGGAGCACCACGCCACCCCACCCCACCCCAAGTTTCTATATCCGTATTTATTATGTCTAGGATACATGGTAAAAGAAAGTAAGATGTCCTTGGCTAAAGAGGCAAGACTAAATAATATTTCAGGAACGTAGCATAATATGTGTTAGAGTGTTAGCTTATTGTTCTAAAATGTAGGGGTAAAGGGGTAGGAAAAGTACTGAGAGCTACAGCCGTGTATTAGAAATCTAAAAAGCTAAAAATATATGAAAAATATAGAGAAAGCTTAGGCATCACCTTCCTCCTACACAAATCTCCACCACTGTTACGTGCTCCTGTGTAATCCCTGAGAGGTGTAGACAAGGCCCTTGCCCGCACTGTTGGATTTTGTATGAATGCAGAAGTAAAAGTTGTTTACTTTGTTGGTAGCAACAGTTCCAGAGAAAAGCCACTATCATGCGGCCAGACACAATAGTCATATTTCTATATTTTCAGCCCTGTGAGCAACCCACTGGAGGATTTGCTGATACAAGCGCACTCTTTGGATGCTGAACTGCTTAACACAATGGGCAGCAGTAGGGTCCTCCTCCAGTATCCAGTCTTATCCGCTAAGATGATCCTCAGTGAGAAATTTGTTGAGAGTATTGCGAGGGTTGGCTGTAACTGGCCACTGGCTCCATAATCCACTGCTGTAATAAGAGATGACAGACAACATGCAGATGAGCACAGCCATGGCCTCACGCTGGTGTGTACCAGTGCAGACATCTCCTTGTGAAGTACAGACCCCAACTCCAAGGCTATGACATCCCTGGGCACCTTCTCACATGTTGTTTTTTTTCTCCTCAGGGAAGAGCAGAGTGTCGGTGACTGTAGGTGACAGCTCAGTGCTCACCTGCCCTCTCAAAGGAGCTATAACTATGCTAACGTGGACAACAGTTCCCAAGGATGGAGGCCCCTGCTCCTTGGTATACAGGGCTGATAGGAACATGACAGAAAGAAACTGCAGTGACAACATAAACTTGACCTTCAGACCAGGTCTGCCTCCTGCCCTTGAGATACGGCAAGTGGGAATAGCCCAGGAGGGAAATTACACCTGCGAAATTGCAGCAACAGAGGGGGTTTTCTACGTGACGTACCACCTGAACGTGCTGGGTAAGGACTGTGCAGTAAGAAGATGAGCCTTTTTACAAGAAGAAAACTAGAGAGGGTAGGTGTAGATTAGATATTAGAAAAAAAATCTGTACTGTGAGGGTAGGGAGGCACTGGAACAGGTTGCCCAGAGAAGCTGTAGATGTCCCAGTGTTCCAGGCAAGATTGGATGGGGCTTGGAGGCAACCTTGTCTGGTGGAAGGTGCACCACAGGGTGCATGGCAGAGGGGTTGGAACTAAATGATCTTTAAGGTCCCTTCCAAAACAAAGCATTCTGGGATTCTATGATTCTTGGTGGGACTAACTGTCATGCATTCCTTTAATAGTATCTCTGTGTCTCTTTTCTCCTTATTTCCCAAAACTCTTCTCCCTTTTTCTGTTCCCTTTTCCACTGTCTAGTTAGAAATTACTTCTGTGAAGCAATTTCCCATGTACTTACAGAGAATATGAATGGCTGTGGTGAGGCTCACATGAAAGGGGGAGAATTGTGCAAAAGGAGAAAAGAGACACAGTCTTTGTCTCTTGTGAGTTGGGCCCACGTTGCTGCAATGGGATGGGGTGGGATGGGATGGCACCTCAAACCTTATCCTCCTCTTTTCACTGCATTCATTTTGGGTAGGGAACAAGAACAGCCCAGCCCAGCTGTGCCAAACTAACTCTATGCATGTCCCCTTGCTGCTGCTTTGCAGTCCCCCCCAGGCCGAGCCTGTACTGTGATGAGCAGGGGAGCCCCGTGTGCGAGGCAGCAGCGGGGAAGCCGCCGGCTCAGCTCTCGTGGGTCCCAGAGAGCAACTCCACTGCAGAGGAAAAAGGCCACGACAATGGGACAGTGACTGTTCTCAGCAGGTTCACAACAGGTAGCACCAGGGGGACCAGTGTGACCAACGTGACCACCTGCATGGTGTCCCACCCTGCTGGGAACTGGAGTGAGTCCATAGCCTGCTATCCCTCAGGTGAGCTTCCCTTTGTATGTTCGGTGTTCAAATCCCTGTTCAGCTTTGTCAGCTCTTGTTCCTTCTAGGAGGGAAAATCTCTAAAAGATGTAGAAAGTTTCACTGAAGTCCTGCAAAGACAAGGGTATCAACCCCAACTGCCTTTGCCCAGAAACATCACCAGCATGTCTGTGTTCTGAACACTATTTCCTATTGGTCTCTTCCCTAAGAGGGATATATATAAATGTTGTAGTATTTTTTGGTGGTGGAATGCCTTTGGAAACAAAGACAAAACAGTCATGATCTTTGTGTTCAAATAATCACTTTCAATGGAAATATCAGCAATTTTTTTTTTTGGATGCAAATTTAAATGTCATTGTAAGAGAGAGAAAGAGAATCAACTCTTGTGTGGCTAGCAGAAAAAAATAAATTACTTCGTTCCAAGTTGTGAATGTCTGACACTGTATGACCCTTGGGTTCCGGTCTTTGGTTTTCTTGTTGCTTTTGAGAACTACACACGAGTACTGAGAAAACTTGAGTCCTTGAGAGGAGCTCACGGGTGGCTTAGTGAGAAAATATTCTGAGTGTCCACTGTGGGATCTACTTTTGTCTCTGACACAGACTCCACTTGTGTTTCTCAGCCAGGTTTCATTACTGACTTTCCCTTCTGCTGAAGGACATTCTATTTCTTTTACGAGCATGCTGAAGATGTGTGTATGTGCTTAAACAACTTTAATCTTCTACTGAAATAGTACAGAAAGTGAGAAGTAAGACGATATAACTGAGACTAACTCTTTGTGTTTAGAGAAAACCAACTTTTTCCTGTATGCCTGCATCATTCCTTGTGTTCTGATCATTATCACCTTGATGGCTGTCATTTACTATTTCAAGCTCCACAGTGATAGGTATGTATGTATGACAAGGTGCTACAGAAATATTGTCTAGTGCTAGAAGAAATTTTAAAGTACTGCTTGTGTCTTGAAATCATATGATTCTGTCAGTCTGTGCTGCTGTGAGTAACTGAATTAAGTACATCAAATATTTCTGTACTGCAGATACTGTGCATTGCACACATCTTCATGGAATAATGCACCTGAGTAAAATATAAATGGGAAGAAGTTGGCTGAGGACACTCATTGCATTGCCTGCTAAAGGGGAACTCTTCATTCTGATAGGAATCTGTGAGAGTAAAACTGTTCTTCAGATACTATGATAGTCTGCCAGTGTCTTTCTTGGTTACATCAGGGCATTTGTTCGGCTGCCTAGTGAGTTCTACTAAATGCCAGAGGACTGAGCAATGCCAACCTGCCACATGAACAGAAGGGACAGCAGATTGTATCTGTATTTATGAAAAAGTTCCCTAGGTGAAGCTGGAGTCTAGCCCCTTTAGGATTTCCTATGAAGAAAAAAAAGTAGTTCCAGGAAAATCTACAGAAATCATTTGTGCAGTGGAAAGCTGAATTAGCACCTGTACTGAAAATATCAGCTATGTTCCTCATTTTTGTGTTCAGAAACTGTTTTTCTTTCAGGCCTTTTCCCTCTGAGGTGAAGAATTAGTTCAATACAATTCCACTAACCACAAAATGTATATCTTTACAGAGGGCTTTGATTTTAATCTTTTGCTTCCATTTTCTGTACAAGCTCCCACAAACATGAGAAAAGACCTCTTAAGAAAATTAGGGTGCTGTAATATCAGGATCAAAAGTCAAGGAGAGAGAAACATGAGAAAGCTTTACTCTTGAAGAGAAGAAAAATAAATGTTTCATAAGCTTTTGATCAAAGAAACCAAGCTGTGATCCAGCCAAACATGCTTTAATACTTGTTTTCTTTTTCACAGGTCATGCTGCAAAACCAAGCCTCCTGAAATTGCTCCTACACATTCCCAGCAGGTAAGGAGAATGAAGCAAATTAGAACGTCATCAAATCATGGATCTTCTGATAGCCCTGGAAACATGATCAGTAAAGGGAAAACCTTAGATTTTTACTCTCTGCTTTCAGCAGGTACTACCATGACACATATATTTACTCTTAGCTCTTTATAGGACAAAACCAAGCTTACCTTCACCACAATTTTGTCTTAGTGCAAACACTAGAGGTGTGTTCCAACAGCAAACACTCTGCTACTGCCATCCTTTAATCTTAACAAGGCGCAAGTCCCAACACATTTCCCTTGTCATATCAGATACTCTGACCACAACTGCTCTCCAAATAATAATCAGGAAGGGAGGCAATAGCTTAGGTTGGGGAATACTAAGAAAACTATTAGTGAACAAGAAGATTAAGCAACAAGATTAGCAGACACCAAGAGAAAAAGAATATCTCTTTTGGTGTCCAGAATGATAATGTGTGTGGTTTGAAGGCCACTCTTTTTCTTGCATGGTCAATCCACAATTAAAGAAACAATCATACTCAAGACAACGGAAAGAGTGCTGAGCTGCAAACTGGGAGATGTTACTGGATTCTCTATGTTGTTAGAAGCTTCCTGTGTAGCTGAGCAATTCACTCGTCAGATCTGTCTCTGTTCTCTGCTGCCAAATCCAAATAACATCATCTCTATGCAGACCTTACACTGTATGCAGTCTTATATTGTACCTGTGTACCCCCAGTATACACTAGGCTCAAAATCTGTCATCAACTTGAAAAGATGCTTCAGTTTCTGAAGAGATTTAGTCAATTCTAGTTATTACTATTCCTGCTGTTCCTGCCTCCCAGTTGTTGCTGACAGACGCAGTTGCATTAATGTAAAATAATGGTTTAAGTACCAGTGTTCTTGCTGTCATGTCATGTGACTTTTATTAGCATGTCTGTAGACTGAAATTGCAGACTGATGGGGAATGAATCAAGGTCAGGACTCCAGCATATTATTTGCTCTTTCTAGAGAATTAGAACCTAATACAACTTTTTTCCAGGCCAAAATAAGTAGAGTAAAAGGGGAGAAAAAAGGAGGCAAGTGAAACAATACCTTAGCTTTACCCTCCAAATCTTTGACAGAATCAGCAATCCATGTACCCAGGTAGAAAAAGCAATAGCGTTGTTTCTTTTTGATTTAGTTAAAGAGGAATAAATATGAAAGAGCTACTTCCCAGTTATTTTCTTCTGTCCCCATGAAAGATTTGCAGTCTTGCCAAACTAAACTCCTCCTTGTATTCACAGTTCTTGGTTTTGTTTTGCTAGGATGACACAATGGATGTGGAACCTTATACTACTTATGTGCAGAAGGAAAATGTAATTTACAACTCAGTGTCTGATCTGACAGTGGGGCAGAATCTTCCATGGGACCTGTGGACAGAAACATGAATGAGTCAACAACACTGGAAAAGGAAAGAGATACTTTATAGAAGACTGCTTATAGAAAGAAACTTCTCAGGGGATTTCTTCAGATTTTGGGGCAGCATAGATCCCTAGGTCTGTTCAAACACCTCTGCTTGATGGTGAGCCTATAGTTGTTTTTTTCCCCTGTTTTGCTTTCTTGCTTGGGAAAACGCATTATTTCTTGGGAAGATGTGACTGACCACACACCATAGATTTCCCTGGAAACGAAGCTGTAACCAGTCTTCCCTTTGCTGTTCACGCTTTGGAGATCCTAGTTTTGTCAGTCACTTGTGGTTACTTTGATGCACTTGACACTATGATGACACATTTGGGAGACCAGAGGAGTGTTACGTCTGAACTAAAACAAAACACTCTTCCACCAACAGCCACTTTCTTATAATTCATATGTTAGTAACATGTGACCTGAGTACTGATCATTACTGAATACCTCAAATAGCAGAAGACAATGTTAGGGAAGACTTAGTTTTGAAAATGGAAATAAAGGATAAATTTAGAAGGTCATCCACTAAGAAAGAGACTGCACTAGCATGACGAATTCACTTGTTAAGTTCATATCCAGTATTTTCAGATGCCATTATGGAATGTCATCCAGAAGAACCTGGACAAGGTTGAGAAGAAGGCAAATTGGAATATCATGAGCTTTAAGAAGACCAAGTGCAAGGTGCTGCATCTGGGTTGGGACAACCGCTGGTATCAGCACAGGCAGGGGGATGAGCAGATCGAGAGCAGCCCCGCTGAGGACTGGGGTGGGTGAGAGGCTGGACATGATCCAGCAAAAGTGTGCTTGTATCCCAGAAAACCAACTGTATCCTGGCTGCATCCAAAGCAGCGTGACCAGCAGGGGGAGGAGGGGATTCTGCCCCTCTGCTCCACTCTGGTGAGATCCCACCTGCAGTGCTGCATCCAGCTCTGGAGTCCCAGCACAGGCAGGACATCGACCTGCTGGAACAAATCCAGAGGAGGCCACCAAGATGATCAGAAGGATGGAGCACCTCTCCTATGAGGAAGGGCTGAGAGAGCTGGGATTGTTTGGCCTGGAAAAGAGAAGGCTTCAGGGTGACCTAACTGCAGCCTTCCAGTACCTGAAGAGAATCTGCAAGAAAGACAGAGATGGACTTTTACAAGAGCCTGTAGTGACGGGGCAGGGGGGGAATGGATTCAAACTGAAAGAGAGCATGTTTAGATTAGATATTAGGAGGAAGTTTCTTTTCTGTGCAGGTGGTAAGACTCTGGAAGAGGTTGCCCAGAGAAGCTGTGAATGCCCCATCCCTGGCAGTATTCAAGAACAGGTTGGATGGAGCTCTGAGCAACTTGGTCTAGTGAAAGGTGTCCCTGCCAGTGCAAGGGGGACAGGAACTAGACTATCTTTAAGGTCCCTTCCAACCCAAACCACTCTAAGATTTTGTGATTTCCACTAAATATGTTCAGTCTGTGTTTCAGATCATTGGTATGATTATTTTTCCATAAGATTCTATGAAGATATGACATTCCTCTCTTTCCTAAGAGTATAAGCATTAAGATACTGTAAAATTATTGTTACTCAAAACCCATAGGCTACTTTTACCAGAAACAAATGTGAAATATTTCACATAACAAAACAAGTACAAAAATATCTCCTATAAATGTGCAATAATGTACGAAAGGATAAAATGCTTGCTAATTGTAGTCATATTTATTTTAACTACCACAACTGAAGTTGTTTTTCATTTTTATGTCTAGATATTTTACTCATATTCTTTTCAATGTACTTGCAAGTTCACTTTTTTGTATGTAAATTAGCTTATATATCTTATTGTGTCTCATTTTGAGGTGACTTATTCTCACCTTCACAAATATCCTTTGTTAATAAGTAAAATAAATTGTCCTCTATATAATAGCAGTTCTCAAACTTTTTGGATTGATGCCTTTCTAGTTAAAGTATGACCTGACTTTACAGTAAGAGTAAAGAAATCTATTTATAAACATCTGTTGACTGCCTCTTATTTGAGTATTTTAAAAGACTGACTGGGTAGTTGGTCTGATTGTAGCATCAGAAGAACTGGATTTTTCCTTCTCAATTGACAAACATTACTAGAGCTTTCTTTTGAGCTAAGCTCCCAAGGGCTATGACAGTGCTTGGAAAACAGACTTCTAAACTGTTTTCAGTTCTTAAATGTATTGCTTATGTAAACCGTTACAGTTGGTTATTTACTCTCACTCTAGCAGCTACGAAACAGCCACTCTTGTCCAGGTGCTCTCTGCATGCACGTATAGCTTTTCTCCATTTCTACATGTCATTTTAGACTGGAAGGGATCAAAGCTGAGTATCAAGCAGCTACAAACAACTTTTAAAGGAACTTCCATTTCCAGTGACTGACCAAGGAAGAGAGACAGTCAACACAGGCATAATCTGAAATTCCCCACTTAAAATAGGTGTAATACTGACCAGTGATCTTTTCTCTCACTCAAAAATAGAGTGCCATCACTTCTTAAGACCTTTTTCTGTGGACTGGAAAGTGGTTTATATTGTTCAGTGTTCATAAATGGGGTTCATCAGTTCTTGAAGGTAGACTGTTGCCAGTTCATAAGCAATATATTATATTTACAGAAGCGTATCACCTGCTAATCTGCTGTCTAGCTGTAGGGTTTTAAGATCCTTCACAGGTCTGTCACACTGGACTAAATCACATAAGTTCCAGACCTGGCCATTGCTAAGTTGCTAAATGGTTGATTATTTTCTTTGTCCTTTGCTTTGTTCCACATTCAGACCTGCTATGGGCAGAAAATGGGATTTTAGTTTGTGACTGTGATAAATAGTATTGGGTTAAGAGTCTTATGTATACACACATAAACAAGTGCATTTTTTGTCCTTGGCAGCACAGAAATCTAAAGCAGAGAGTCCCTTTGTGCACTCCTCTTTCTCCATCAGGGTGCTCGCTGCTCCTCTCTGCACTGTGCTGCTATTGTGGTGCAGACATCCTCCACACAAAACTGCTGTGTTGGCTGTTTCTTAGCAGTCGGGCCAGCCTGCCCTCTAAACTCCCCAGTGTGTTGCAAAGTCACAGGAAGAAGGTCAGCAGCTTTTCAGCTCATCCCGTACTGAAAGGTTTTGGCTTTAACCACATTTACCAATGCTATAGCTCGTGCTGCAACATATAATTTTGGTAAATTTGCATCTCGCAATTTTACTGCTGTATTTTATCTTCACACGCATGCTTCAGTCTCCTGACAGTTTGTAACTGCCATTCCTGCTCTAAACAGGGAGTTAATAATCACAGTTATCTTATGACTGTAGAGAGTCCCGAGCACCCAGCTCACACGCACAGCACGTCAGCAGTTCTCTGCTGCTGTGCATCCACAGAGTAGCTGCTCACTTATTCTTTAGGATGGCAATGGAGTACTAAAAAATGGATGCACCACAAATCCTGAGACTGAACATAGCTCCTGTACGTGCATCATTTCCTGGGCCTCTCTAAGTGGAAATAATTTCATGGGAACAAGGTCAAGCCCTTCACCACCCATCACAGTAACATGTAAGATTTGGTTATATGGCAAATATTAGCAGAAAAATCATCATCACTTACCTGCTTCAAACAGCTTTGCCAATAACAGAGTCCAGTAAAAGTGGTGTTTCAGACATTACCCTGTCTCTGCATCCCAACAACTTTCAGGATTTACAACTGCATTCTCCTTCCAGTATCCCCTACTCCTATTTGTTTGTTTACTACTTACAGCCTAGTTTTTAACCTTGCTGTCCATCATAACCTTCTGGTCCAGTGTGTGACTGCTGCAGTTCTGCCCAGGTTACTTCCGCTTATGAATTAAAATGACTCCAGAGTCTTCTATTTTCATCCTATTGGCTATACAAATTTAAGTTTTTATGTTAGAACTGGATGACTTTCACAAGAGCATTCTGTCTCTAGATGTAGCAAGGACTTCTTCATTCACATCTAAAGAATAAGTGTACTTACACAAATCTGGAGAATGAGTGTATTGGCAAGGGAATGCTAAATAATTTTTTTCAAAAACCCCATTTTATTAAAATAATTTTTAAAAAAATCTAGAATCTTTATAAGCAGAGTAAAAACTGATTCATATTTGATTGGTAGGAAAAGAAAATTGTACAGTGCATTTAGTCATAACTAGAAAGATTAAAAAATACATTTGCACGGAACCTATGCAGTCAGATCAAAACCTATTCACAGAAAAGACTAAGCAAAGAATTTTCACTACTAAATATATTTAATAATAATATATAAGAAAGGCTTCCACAGCCTAACGTGTTCTCCCTTGCATTCACTACTGAGAAATCTTGTCTCTCTGATGGACTAAAGATGACAGCTATTTTTGACCATGTTTTAAGTTTAAAAATAATTCGCCTCATGCTTTTTGTCATTTACCTCAGATAGCACTGTCCTCAGTCAGGAAACTGCATAAACATCCAGAAAGGTACCTCATCATTTTTATTCAATATCTTTGCTAAATCTCTTCAATGACATCTGCTCAATAGAAAATACATTCTTAAGGGTGTGGCCATACTGGAATTATTGCTAATTAATATATACAGACTGTCCTCTAATTTCCTTTTGGTCCCCATCATCTGCCTCTGCCAGCATTGCCCTTCAATACATGGTTAGAACTTTAGGCATTACATAGGCAGATGGTACCTTGAAGTTCTGAGTTTGCAAAGCACCTTGAATAAAGGGATCTTAACCCAAAACTAGGGATCCAACACCTAGTGAAAATACAAATTATGAACAGAATCTGTAAGCCAAACTGGACAGGAAGCTTGTTTGCTAAGTATTATGATTTATACTAGCCAATTCACTCCAGGAGATACTGTCTGCAGAAAAGCTTCCTCACTCATCAGGACACATGAATTTCTCCATTAAAAAATCTGAGAATCACACCTGCTTCTGTCCACAGTGTCACAGGTACTAGATGCAGGTGTTAATGCTATGCAGCAATATTCCAGCCTTTGAGCCATCAAACCCATAACACTGCATTTTGCTCTGCCAGTTTTCCTTTTCTGTAAGGGCATATTCTTATTACACCATGTACCAGTCCTGCTGTTCTTCAGATTTATTCACTGAACTCCAGCTGTTATTATGCAGGTGTTAGCATTACCTTTACCAATCAGCAGCTGCAAAACACTGGTACACAAATAAGCTCGCAGTGAGGAGATGCACACAGTCAGCTCTCTTCTGATAGCATCAACGTGCTTGTCGCAGAGCAGTTGGGACCGACTTGTAAAATGACTGTTTCAGGATACCTGTTAAGAGAGGTTATTTTGATGGCCTATTTTATCTTCAGTTATCTTGATCTTCAGCCTCCCACAGCTGTTCAGTAAGGCAGAAAGTGATATGTCACTGTGGTAAACTGTGCGAGAGAGAGGAAAAGGGGAGTTCACAGCTTTGCTGCACAAAGTTATAAATTTGTTTATTCTTTATGAAAGATTCTAGGGTTTTTCCCTTTACTTCAAAGCCTTTCAGACACTTTTTTTTTTCCTAGCTTAGTATTTTCAGGTACATTTCATCCTGGGAATAGGAAACATTCTGGCTATATCCAAATGAAAACAGTAATTCAGGAACAGATTATGACCACTAGATGACAGTTTTACCTCACCCTTTGAAAAACACTTCCACAAGAGAAGCATTAGTTCTCCAAATACTCTCTTAAAAGATTTGGGATTGTAGTGACTCATTTTCCTACATTTAGAGCTTAATTTGTGGCAGAATGTTCTCACAAAAAGAAAAAAAAGTCATTTTCTTGTGCATAGCAACATCGAGAAATAAGGCAATTAAATGGAAAACCCAACAAAAACAACATACTATACACCAAGAAACTCATTAAAACATCATTGGACATTTCTCCATGGTATACACAACTCTCAAATGCTCAGCAGTATGTTCTAAGGGTATAGAGAAGAGAATAGGAAAAAATTAGTGGGATCTCCAGAGCTGGCATTGTAAAAGGCAAATGAGGGAGTGATTAATGAGAATTCAAAGGATTGCTGATAGGAACAGGAGTTCCCTTCCTTTTTCAGTACTCCAACTTCACAGCAGAAAGGCTCATTCTTCTCCTCTTTATTTTAAGTATCAAAATCTGCCTACTGCCTGGAATCCACAGAGCAGCTGATTCCTCCCTGCAGACCCCAAAGTCCCCATACCTCCTTGCTTCAAGACAGGAAGTAGGTGTGTGTGAGGTTCCCAGCAGGGAGCCAGCAAAGGACAGGGATGTCTGGGCTAATCAGTCCTCTTGCTGGTAGGCCCAAATCCACAGATTCGCAGTAGAAACCTTAGGAGACATCCCATGCCTTCAGTAAAATTCATCCCCTCAGTTCCACAGATCCCTGACCTCAGTATGAGTAACAGCAGAGCAAACCATCTGGTCCAGTGGTTGCTCTATTCAGAAAACTGATCCTTATACTCTAGACAAAATAAACATCTGAGGTCAGCTTTGTCCAAATTTCCTACTCCCCTCCCTTGTACATCCCTCACCTGTAAACCAGAGAGTTACACAGTTCTTGACGAGATGGGATCCTTCAGGGTGTCCACTGACATCACATGAGTGTTGTTATCAACCTTAATCTCCATCTTTCAGTTTGGCCAGAGAAAAAGGAAGAGCGATCACTGCATACCAGACCAAAGCCTAATGGAAAACACAATGGAAAAAGCACACAGTGGTCACTTTGTGCTTCCATGAAGGGATAAGCTGGGGAGAGCCATGTAAACAAGAAGAGTTGATGCTGGCCCTGCCTATTGAATGTATGACGTATGTATTGCCCCTCTGCTATGAGGGGCCTTTCTTTCTTGAGGCAATCCTATGAAAGTNNNNATGAAAGTGGCCAAGAATTTCTGATCACAGGGAAACATATGCACCCCTCAGGAGCTTTTATTTCACCAACTCTTTGACTCTTCCCCTGCACCCTTATGACTCTCTCACAGTGAAAACCAGGGACCAGATACTATTAAAAGTTTGCATCCCGTCACAGTCACACACCTTAATTCCCTTCACATTTCTCATGAGTGACCACTTCATATCCTCAGTTCAACTCACCCCTCTCTGCAAGCACTCAGAACTCTCAATACTGAAGTGCTGATGAAAATGTTGAGTGCTGCCAGCATGAGACTCCTGCATGGTCACATTACAGACACACTGCGGATGTCTGAAGACGTGC